>JADBJO010008988.1:75000-88937 GCA_016801955.1 Conus betulinus | reverse complement strand
GGAGCGGAGAGCCAGTAGTCTGGAGTAAGACTTCTGGTCTTTGTGAGAACTGGCCTCTCTCTCAGTCGAGAACGACTGAAGTGACGCGAAAGTGTCGAAGAGATTGTACAGTTAGACCTCCGCTACGCTAACGTCCGTCGCGTCCGTCAACAAGGCCTGAAAAAAAAAAACAACCAGATGTCATTGAGATCCTCCGCTACATTGTGGCATTCCTTCCGTCCAGACAAGTCTGAAAAACACAGACGATGTCACTCAGATCCTCCTCCTACTTGTGGCAGTCCGTAAGAGTAGCTGAAAACAACCAGATAGATGTCATAGAGATCCTCCGCTACATTATGGCAGTCCGTCAGACAAGCTGAAAAACACAGACGATGTCACTGAGATTTTTCTAAAATCTTATTGTACCCCCTGAAACAGTTCATATCAACGTTCACAAAATCAAGTCATCAAAAGGTATCATGCACATACGAACTTTTTATCTGATCTTGAATGGCTTTCGGTTTTCACTTTCAACACATAAAGGCTGTCAAAAAAGAGGGTAGAATAGAAGATGTAGAATGTGTCCAAACAGAAG
This sequence comes from Conus betulinus, assembly GCA_016801955.1. Taxonomy (NCBI): domain Eukaryota; kingdom Metazoa; phylum Mollusca; class Gastropoda; order Neogastropoda; family Conidae; genus Conus; species Conus betulinus. The sequence goes on along the minus strand of JADBJO010008988.1, from coordinate 88,363 downwards.
GTAGAATGTGTCCAATAGAAGGTAAATGTGTCCCCACAGAAGGTAGAATATGTGCAACAGAAGGTAGAATGTGTGCAACAGATGGTAGAATGTGACCAACAGAACATAGAATGTGTGCAACAGAAGGTAGAATGTGACCAACAGAACATAGAATGTTGTGCAACAGAAGGTAGAATGTGACCAACAGAATATAAGATGTGTGCAACAAAGGTAGAATGTGCCAACAGAACATAGAATGTGTGCAACAGAAGGTAGATGTGTCCAACCGAACATAGAATGTGTGCAACAGAAGGTAGAATGTGTCCAACAGAAGGTAAATGTGTCCAACAGAAGGGTAAATGTGAACCAACAGAACATAGAATGTGGTGCAACAGAAGGTAAAGAATGTGACCAACAGAACATAGAATGTGTGCAGCAGAGGGTAAATGTGACCAACAGAATATAGAATGTGACCCAACAGAACATAGAAATGTGTGCAACAGAATGTAGAATGTTACCAACAGAAGGTAGAATGTGACCAACAGAAGTAGAATGGTGTCCAACAGAAGGTACAATGTGTCCAATAAACAAAAGGTAGAATGTGACCAACAGAAAGGCAGTAATGTGACCAACAGAAGGTAGAATGTGTCCAATAAACGAATGTAAATGTGTCCAACAGAAGGTAGAATGTGTCAATAGGATGTTAATCTGTCCAATAAAACAAAGGTAGAATGTGTCCAACAGAAGGTAGAATGTGTCCAATAAGCAAATGTAGAATGTGTCTAATAGAAGGTAGAATGTGTCCAATAGAAATGTAGGTGTCCAATAGAAGGCAGAGGTGTGTCCAACAGAAGGTAGAATGTGACCACAGGAGGGAGAATGTGTCCAACAGAAGGCAGAATTGTCCAACAGAAGTAGGATGTGTCCAATAGAAGGTAGGTGTCCAATAGAAGCAGAGTGTGTCCAAAAGAAGGCAGAATATGTCCAATACACGGAAGAATGTGTCCAATAGAGGGTAGAATGTGTCCAATAGAAGTAGAATGTGTCCATAGAAGGCAGATTGTGGTCTAACTAGAAGGTAGAATTTGTCCAATAGAGGTAGAATGTGTCCATAGAAGGCACAGTGTGTCCAAAAGAAGTAGAATGTGTCCCAATAAACGAAGGCAGAATGTGTCCAATAGAAGGTAGAATGTCCCTAATAGAAGGCGAGAGTGTGTCCAACAGAAGGTAGAATGTGTCCCAATAGAAGGCAGAGTGTGTTCCACAGAAGGTAGAATGTGTCCAATAGAAAAGGACTTGTAGAATGTGTCCAACAGAAGGTAGGAATTTTCCAACAGAAGGTAGAATGTGTCCAATAGAAGATAGCCTGTTACTTCTAAGCATCTGAGAAAAGGACTTGTTTTATTCTTTTATTTTTTTTTAAACCGTTGGTCAACATCGAGGCCTTTCTTCATAGTCCAAAGCTGGTCAGACAATACTTTTCTACGGTTGGGAAATTTTAACGCCGTCTTATGTTCTGTGCTACTCCAATGGCAATGCGCCCCTCCCCCCTCCTTCTTCCCCCCCCCCCCCCCTCCTCCTTCCCCCCCCCACACCCACTCATTTTGGCTCCTCTTCCACAGCCAGATCCAGGCTCACATCATCATCACCAGCAATCCACAAGGAGCAATGTCAAAGTCTCCATGGGCCACCCCCCGTCACAGGAGACACTGCACTGCTGCTGAGTCACTTCAGTGGTGTTCAGTGATGGCCTGCATGGAGGACACCGCGCACTGTGCGCTCCCAACCGATGACAAGCATTGCTTTGTCCCCCTCTCCACAAGACGCCGCCACGCCCGTCCACGGACAGACCCCATGACTTTACCCATACCAGCAGCCTCAACAACTCCAGGGCACAGCCATGAAGAGAAAGCCAAACGGCGATCAACAAAAGAGCAGGGCATGAACGGCCAAAGCGTGTTTAGACCTTTCTTCATCAGCTTATCGACGAGGATGAGGATGGCGAAGATGCTGAGCATTTCCATTGGGGTCTGACAGTGTATAACAGGACTGTACTCGACATCTTACTTTCATAACAAACCCGGTGTCTACCAGGTCAGAGAGATGCAAACACCTGCGGTGTTGTTAGGAAACTTGAACAACGCTCTCACAAACACATCCATGACTTGGATGAAACTCGATGGTGAGGTTCCGGTCTTCCCATCCGGCCCATGGCAAAACTCACCATGGGCTGACGTAAGTCGTGACTTGATGTGTGTGTTTTATACCTTCTTTCCCACTTCTCTCCCTTGACATTGTGTTGTTTGTACCTTCTTTCCCACCCCCCACTTCTCTCCCTTGATGTTGTGTTAATACCTTCTTTCCTACTTCTCTCCCTTGACGTTGTGTTTATACCTTCTTTTCCCCACTTCTCTCCCTTGACGTTGTGTTTGTACCTTCTTTCCCACTCATCTCCTCCCTTGACATTGTGTTTAACTTTTCATTTCCCCTTCTCTCTCCCTTTGACGTTGTGTTTATACCTTCTTTCCCACTTCTCTCCCTTGACGTTGTGTTTGTACCTTCTTTCCTACTTCTCTCCCTTGACGTTGTGTTTGTACCTTGTTTTCCCACTTCTCTCCCTTGACGTTGTGTTTGTACCTTGATTCCCAAACTTTCTCCCTTGACGTTGTGTTTATACTTTCTTTCCCCCTTCTCCCTTGACATTGTGTTTGTTACCTTGTTTCCCACTTCTCTCCCTTGACCTGTTTGTATCTTGTTTCCCACTGTCCGTGGGCAGGGTGTGTTTGGGTCTGGGGGGGTGCTCGACAGCTGGAGGGTGGTTTTTTTTTCGCCGGTGGGCTCTGCAGTCATGAAATACGGGCTGGTAAATCCCATGGGGATGCTACTTTAAGGCTGTTATGAGTTGCATCCTGTAGTCTGATTTACCTCCGTTCAGGAGCAGTTATGTCCCTTGATATCTTAACGGAGTGTGTTCTGCGCGTGCCTGTACCCATCGTCAACACAGCTCCTGCTCTAAGGCAGGTGAAGACAGTGCTTCTGTGGGTCCTCCCCAGTACCTTCGGATGTTTGTTTTTTTCTCTTTTTCTTGTATCTTGTTTCCCACTTCTCTCCCTTGACCTCGTGCTTTGCCCTCCTTTCTCCACTTCTCTTTCAACGTCTGATTTTCACTCTCCACCCCACCCGACCCCACCCCAATCCTCATCCCTTCCTTGCCTGACTCTTAAGACTAGATGTTAATATAAAAGGTTCAAGTCTCAATATTTAGAAAATGAAAACAGCCTCTAAGAAGGTATGAATAAAACCTTTCACGCTTGAAGCAGGGTCTGAACAGATGAACGTGGCGCCCCCTTTAACTGTTCAGTCGATCGTTTCCTGCATTCAACACTTAGGAAAAAGAAAACTGATGTTATTCTGATTGAACGCCACCCGGACCGATGTTGTTGTGATCCCCAAACCCAAACCCCCACCTGCTGTTGTCAGCGTCGTGTCGCACGTTTTCGTGGCCTGCGCCTTGCACGTGCAGGAGGTGAAGCTGCCCTCTGATTGGCCGGCCATTGACCGCCATATTGTGGGGGCAGCACCTCTCGGCATTGTTGCTGTCCACGCACTTTAGTCCTCGTCGCCTGTGTCGTTGCAGGCTGTCAGCAGGCTGTGGGGGACAGAAACGTAACAAGAAACAAATGTTCATAGATGATAACAGTTCAGTCCTGTGTCGTTGCAGGCTGTCAGGCAGGCTGTGGGGGAAGAAACGTAACAAGAAACAAATGTTCATAGATGATAACGTTCAGTCCTGTGTCGTTGCAAGCTGTCAGCAGTGTGGGGGACACAAACGTCCAAGAAAACAAATGCTCATAGATGTCTAACAGTTCAGTCCAGTGTTTTTTATCGAATGTCTGTTTCATCGCCAATGATATTAGACACTCGTTAAAAAAATATAAATAATATAAAATAAACACCTTCTCATTCAACTTGTCTAGTACTTGCAAAGCCACATTTGATATGTGCATATTTACATAAGTGAAATACCCTAGTGGTACACAAAGTTGTGATCTTTACAAAAAAAATTTGGCAACCTGTGACTGCGAAATAACCGTGGCAATTTCAGCAACACATGAACCATACAAAGACAGTATTGACATTATCAAAGTTATTCATCTCAATACCTTTCTCCTGATGAACAGCGAGGTCAACACCGAGCATTCAAACAAAAGATGATGCACAGAAATGTTTTCCTCTGCAGACACAAGTAATACCATGAGAATATTTTGTGTTTGCAAGTATTCAGTCTTAATTCATGAATTAATCTAACAATGTGCCTGGGCGCAAGGGGTAAAGTAGCCATGTTTTGACTAAATTTCTTTTGAATATTTAGAAAATGAAAACAGCCTCCAGAAAGGTATGAAAATATGATTTAAAAAAGGGGTGAATATTTCACATGTTTATACTGCTCTGTGAAACGACATCCTCTTTTTTCTTTCTTTCTTTTTGACACTTTCTCTTTTAATTTGCGCAATCTCCATCCCCTCCCTCCCTCTCTGCCCCGGGTGGAATCGTTCCTACACTGCTCATTCCGGCCACCCCATCCATCATCCACATCCAGGCCCATCCCACAGCAACAACGCCCTCCGTATCCCCACAGTGTCAGTTTCACTTTCGTCAAGGTGTCACCGAGTGCGGACTACAGCCCACACACGCTTCACCACGCCTGATCAGTTTGGTAGACCACACTGCGCATGATTTAAAACTCACGGAGAAAGGAATTAATGAATGAGAAAGATTAAGGAATGCGAGACGAAGGCCGTCAAGGAAACAGCTTAGTAATTGTCTGATCTGAACATCACCCCCAATATGACCACTGACAACGCCCCCCCCCCCCCCCCCCCCCCCCCCCCCCCCCCCCCCCACACACACACACACACACACACGCACACACACACACACACCCGACCCTGAATACATACGCAGTGTCGTCTGGGCAAGGCAATGGGTCTGGGTTCGCACTGAGCTCCGTAAACTTCGTCAGAGCACGTGCAGCGCGTGAAGGGTGCCTCCCACGTCATTCTGCGTCACGAGGCCGCGGCTGCCATAGCAACAGAAAGTGACGTCGGTCACGCCGTGTGACTGGCATTTCAAGGCCGGCCGGTCCTGGCACCCACTGTCGTAGGAGCAAACCTCACCTGTGGAGGGGGGGGGGGGGGGGCGGGGGAGGGTCAGTGAGAAACATGGAAGATCATGGTTCTTGACTACCGTTTCTGTTCAATGAAGCATTGCTCTAACGAATTCTGACCTCTCTCTCTCTCTCTCTCTCTCTCTCTCTCTCTCTCTCACACACACACACACACACACACACACACACACACACACACACAACCGACCTGTAGAGTTATAGTCCATCACAGGTGGGCACCACGTAGTCCTGGGGGTCCGGGGCAGGGACAGGACTGGTTCAGACAGCGGCACCCGATGAACTCCTCCTTGTCCCATCTATCCACGTGATCGCAGACGTGACGTTGGCGCTGTCCTTGACGTAGCAGCAGTAGTGGTAGCGCTCGCTGACCGTGGTCGTCACGGCCGATCCCTCGCAGTCGTCACGGACGCACATACGGCGGCCTGAGGGAGGAGAAGAAGAGATGAGTCTGTGTGTGCTGTGCTGTTCTGTGTTGTACCGCTGAGTTCGCTGTGTATAGGACCAGCTGTTTGCCCCTCGCCTTCTACCCCTCCCGTTCATCTCCTACTCTTCTATGCTACCCCCAAATATCTCCCTCCTCTATTCCGCCCCCCCCCCCCCCCCCCATCTCCTCTCTCTCTCTCTCTCTCTCTCTCTCTCTCTCTCTCTCTCTCTCTCTCTCTCTCTCTTGCATCCACTGACTGTGACGAAGAGAGTTGTCGTCCTTAAGTGTGTCGTGGGTTCGGTCATATGGACCAGCTTCGAATCCCGACATCACTTCGCTTCGCAACATTGCCGCCTTAATACACCTGTCTAAGACACGGCTGCCTCGCCTTCAGCCTGGCCTGTAGGCCGATAGGGCGGGCACCACTCCACAGTTGGAACACGTAGGTGAAAACTGTGGAGTTGTATTACGAGCAAGAAACACAGACACACTGGCAGATTGAACATGTATTGTGTATCATCTATTAGAACAACTAAAAACAACAACAACAATGACATGATATAATATTGCACAACACTATGCCAGAACATGATATAATATTGCACAACACTATGCCAGAACATGATATAATATCGCACAACACTATGCCAGAACATGATATAATATTGCACACTATGCTAGAACATGATATAATATTGCACAATACTATGCCAGAACGTGATATAATATTGCACAACACTATGCCAGAACGTGATATAATATTGCACAATATTACGCTAGAACGTGATATAATATTGCACAACACTATGCTAGTACATGATATAATATTGCACAATACTATGCTAGAACATGATATAATATTGCACAATAATATGCTAGTACATAACATAATATTGCACAATAATATGCTAGTACATAACATAATATTGCATAATACTATGGTAGAACATAATATATAATGTACAATACTGTGGTAGAACATATATAATAATGCACAATACTATGGTAGAACATAATATAATATTGCACAACACTATGCTAGAATGTAATATAATATTGCACAATACTATGCTAGTACATAAACATAATATTGCACAATACTATGCTAGAACTGAAAAAGACAAGAGAGACAGATGCCACTGTAAAAAAAAATGTAAGGATTGACAGACTCTTTCTCCAGGCTGTGTTAGAGGCTGAAGCAGCTCCGGCAAACGCTACAGATCCACGACTCGGATTCCTGAACCCAAGCTTCCATCTTGGTGGACTGGGTCAGATCCATCTGAACACTTCCACTCTGTCTCTCCGCAGTCTGCCTTGATCACTAGACTCTGGTGCCGGAGTCAACGACAGGGGCAGGTCCGGCACACGGGTCACCACCCTCCATCCATAGTGTTCCGCACTGATCCTAGGCCCCCTGGTCCAGGCCTCCATGCAGGGGGGGGCAGGACAGATCAACACATGTCCTCTCTCCCACCACAGTCTGCCTTCACGCCTGGACTGGCACGCCCAGGCCGTCATGCTGAAGGACAGATGCAGGTCAGACCTCCATCCAGCCCTCTCTCTACAGCCTACGTTGATCTCTAGTTCCCCCAGGCCCAGAACTCTCTGTTTGCAGGGCAGGGACAGGACTCTGATTGCAGGGCAGGGACAGGACTCTGTTTGCAGGGCAGGGACAGGACTCTGTTTTTAAAGGGCAGTGACAGGACTCTGTTTGCAGGGCAGGGACAGGACTCTGCAGGGCAGGGACAGGACTCTGTTTGCAGGGCAGGGACAGGACTCTGTTTGCAGGCAGGGACAGGACTCTGTTTGCAGGGCAGGGACAGGACTCTGTTTGCAGGGCAGGGACAGAACTCTGTTTGCAGGGCAGGGACAGGACTTTGTCTACAGGGCAGGGACAGTGACAGGGCTCTGATTTGCAGGCAGGGACAGGGCTCTGTTTGCAGGGCAGGGACAGGACTCTGTTTGCAGGGCAGGGACAGGGCTCTGATTGCAGGGCAGGGACAGGGCTCTGTTTGCAGGGCAGGGACAGGACTCTGTTTGCAGGGCAGGGACAGGGCTCTGTTTGCAGGGCAGGGACAGGGCTCTGATTGCAGGGCAGGACAGGGACAGGGCTCTGTTTGCAGGGCAGGGACAGGACTCTGTTTGCAGGGCAGGGACAGGGCTCTGATTGCAGGGCAGGGACAGGGCTCTGTTTGCAGGGCAGGGACAGGACTCTGTTTGCAGGGCAGGGACAGGGCTCTGTTTGCAGGGCAGGGACAGGGCTCTGTTTGCAGGGCAGGGACAGGACTCTGTTTGCAGGGTAGGGACAGGACTCTCTGTTTGCAGGGCAGGGACAGAACTCTGTTTACAGGGTAGGGACAGTTGGGACCAGACGTCACGCCCTGCGGGTCCAAAGCCTGGATCCCTAAACCCAGGCCTCTACCGTGGGCCAGGCCATTGTCCTGCAGGGAAAAGACAGGTCCAGCACACCGCTACGATCTGCCTGGACTCCTGGACTCCTGGACTCCCGTGCCCAGCTTCTATATAGCGCGGCAGTTAAATCGCCAGAACACACACACTACCCTCCCTCTCTCTACAGCCTCAGCCTTGACCCCTGAATCCCCTGGCCTTGACCTCTGTCTTGGAGGACAGGGACAGATATAGCACACATACCTCCCCGTGTAGGTCCACAACCATGTCTGAACATAGGTCTGTACCTGGGAAGGCAGGCACGTCAAACGCACACACATCCCCCTCCATCTCAAGCCTACACTGATCCAAACTTCACGAGGTCAGGCCTGAATCTTGGTCACCCGACGGGCTCCACATCCACACTGACATGCAACGACAACCATGCCCCCCCGCACCCAACCACACATCCCACTCCTTTTCTTTCATTGAACACCGATCAAAATACCATCTAAAATTCTTCCTCGGGGAAAAAAAAAAACAAACCATGATTAGTTTTCCTTTCTTTAGCGCCTTACGTTTTCGGCGCGCTGGATTTTAATCTCTCTAATCTCTCTCTCTCTCTCTCTCTCTCCTCTCTCTCTCTCTCTCTCTCTCTCTCTCTCTCTCTCTCTCCGCTTGGCCGATACACACAGTCTAGCCCACTATATTTTACAGCCTACCTTGATGGCGGGTGGCCACTGCCCAGGCCTCAATCCTGGCGGGCAGCGTGAGGTCCAGCACACAGCTGCAGTTGTAGGTGCCGTCGGGCAGGCGGTTGCCGTGCTCCGTCATGTTGCGCTGCAGGCAGCAGTAGTAGGCCGTGCTGGTGGGGCTGACCCAGTCCGGCAGCTGACCGTCCGAAAAACAGGCCGTGCCCGTGCCGCACTCCGTCACCTCGTCTGGAACAGCGGGAGGAGGAGGAGAGGGGTAACAGCGTCCGTGTCAATAGGAATAAATGATACGAAAGAGAGGGGGGAGGAGAGAGAGAGAGAGGAGGAGGAGAGAGAGAGGGGGAGAGAGGGAGGGAGGGAGACAGACAGACACAGACAAACAGGTAGGTAGGCAGGCAGGCGGACAGACAGACACACAGTCGTATACAGACAGACAGAGAGACAAAGGGACATAGAGAGAGACAGACAAAAAGTCAGACAGACACAGACAGACAGACAGACAGACAGACAGACAGACAATGGGAGACAGAGGGATGACGAAGGCCAGTGTGCGCTCTTCCAATATCCAACACCTCCTTCATTCATCTGTATATTCATTGATTCCTTCTTCATTCATCTGTACACTCAATGATTCCTCCTTCATTCATCTGCACACTCAATGATCCCTTCTTCATTCATCTGCATACTCAATGATTCCTTCTTCATTCATCTGTACACTCAATGATTCCTCCTTCATTTATCTGTATATTCATCGATTCCTTCTTCATTCATCTGTACACTCTATGATTCCTTCTTCGTTCATCTGTTGCTTATTTGATTCCTTCTTCGTTCATCTGTATATTCATTGATTCCTTCTTCATTCATCTGTATACTCATTTGATTCCTTCTTCATTCGTGTGTATGCTCATTTGATTCCTTTAAAGACTGCACGCCCTCCCAAATATCTTATACCTCCTTTATTCACCTGTATACTCATTTCATCTGTATACTCATTTCACCTGTGTACTCACTTAATTCCTTCAAAGAAAGCATGTTCTTCCAAATGTCTTATACCTCATTTATTCCTCTGAAGACTCATTTGATTCCGTCCAAGAATGCATGTTCTTCCAAATGTCTTATACCTCCTTTATTCCTCTGAATACTCATTTGATTCCTTCAAAGAATGCTTGTTCTTCCAAATGTCTTATACCTCCTTTATTCCTCTAAAGACTCGTTTGATTCCTTCCAAGAATGCATGTTCTTCCAAATGTCTTATACCTCCTTTATCCTCTGAAGACTCATTTGATTCCTTCCAAAAGCACACACCCTTTCCCAAAATAGTCTGCAGCCTCTTCATTCCCTTTTCCCCTTCATTTGAGTCCATCTAAGACAGCACGCGCTTTCCCAACTATCCTGCATCTTCTTTATTTATTTATCATTTTGATTTTGCTTCAGGAAGAGAAAAGGTCAGATGAATACGTTTCTACTTTTTAATGGTGAGGTCATCTATTTATTTCCCAGCATTCCAGCGACAAAAACTTGCTGTTCACCGTGCCGTGACCCACTCCGGGAAGTTTCACCTCAGGTTTGTGTTTGGACGACGAACAGCTCTTTATCCTCTGCCCGTTTCAGGTCAAGTTGACCGACAAGAGGGTGACGATGGCTTTTCATAGTTCTTCGAGTGTGTGAGAACTAGGCCACCCACCACCATTACGTGCGTAGCTCGAGCAGGCCCGCTATATAGTGAAAGGGATGTAATCCCTGTGTCCTTTGCCCCTCATAACTATAAATTGCGTCCCGTTTTGGACGAAAAGTCCGTTTTGTTTAGACCCCCCCACCCCCACCTTACCTTACCGTACCACTCCCCTTCTCTATGTTCATTTTCCTCCCCCCCCCCCCTCTCTCTCTCTCTCTCTCTCTCTCTCTCTCTCTCACACACACACACACACACACACACGCTCGCAGGCGCCCCCCCCCCCCCCCCCCCCCCCCCCCCCCCCCCCCCACACACACACACAGGATGGGGTGGAGCCTAATCTAACAGCCAGCAGCTGCTGAAAGCCTTTGTGCGCACAAAGCAGGGCAGGGCAACACCATGTCACACTAGTCACGCCAGTCAGCCGCTGGGTCGGGCGTTATGTTGGACAAACAGTCCGGTCTGTCTGTCCCGGATACCTCTGTGTCATGTGACAGTGACACACCACAGCTACGCGCGCTTGCCAAGATCCGGGATGGGTCTGCAAGGGAGATGATTCGACGGAATTTTTGATTTTAATCAATGAATAAATAAGAAAAAAAAATAATAGCAAAATAAATCAAAAAAGAAACTAATAAGAGAGAAAGAAATAGAAAAATAAATAAATTGAATATATAATTTAAAAAATCAATAGAAAAATAAATAAATGAAAAAATTCAGTGTCATGCGACGGGAGCGGCCAGAAAGAGAAGAGGCTATGTACAATCCATTGTTTAACCCGTTTCAGTTCTTCCGTAACCCCATCCGCATTCCTCTTCCGTGCTGGGTCTATCGATTCACCCATTTTCTTCCTTCGTTTGGTCGTTCATATACTGATTATTGCGCCTAATGTGTTTTGTGAGGGGAAGAAAAGTACATTTCGAACACCTCTCTCTCTCTCTCTCTCTCTCTCTCCTCTCTCTCTCTCTCTCTCTCTCTCTCTCTCACACCACACACACACACACACACACACACACACACACACACACACACAGATGGCAACACACATGTACGCGCGCGCGCGCGCCCCGCGTTCATGCACACACACACACACACACACACACACACACACACACACACACACTCACTAATCATTTCTTTTTAAAGTTAGAGATGAGATGAAGCGACAAAGCAAGAAAAATTACTATTAAACAAAATATACTTAATAATGTATCTTGATGTACACTTCAACTTACCGGCACATCCTATGCTGCTGTCCACGTATAGCGCCAACAAGAACGCAAGTGCCACGCCCACTGTCTTCATCTTGTCGCAGTCAGTCTGCAAAACATAAAGTTGATTTCGTTGATCGTCTCTCAGTCGCTGAGACCTGTACTGTACTGTACGTCAGTGACCGGTCTGAATACATTTCCTTTCCACGCCAGCCGTGAAACCAAAATGTTGACTGGATTAGTCCGCAAGATAGATTTCCTTTCGTACCCCTCATATGCAAGATTTCCTTTCGTACCCCTCATATGTAAGGCCTACCTGTGCCATAGATCGAGATTAACCTAGCAGCAGACATGATGGGAAAAAGCGAGAAAATGCCTGGGAAACATACAGTATCATCCGATTCTGTTACATCAAATTTGATATTTTGTATGGTGCGGGAAGCGAAAGGAGATCTTTCCTAGAAAGAGAACGTCTTCTTCTTCTTCTTCTTCTTCTTCTTCTTCTTTTTCCGTCTTCTTCTTGCTTTTTTTTTTTTTTTTTTTTAAAGCGCATATGTCTGAAGGTGAAAAAAGGTAGGGGGAAGTGGAGAGTGGAACATAAAGGAGGTAAAAAAAAATGTCAACAGTGTAAGCAATCATCTCTAGACTTAGTAATCCACGTATTGTCGGTCACATCAGTGTGTGTTTTTGTGTGTGTGTGTATGTGTGTGTGTGTGTGTGTGTGTGTGTGTGTGTGTGTGTGTGTAGTGTGTGTGTGTGTGTGTGTGTGTGTGTGTGTGTGTGTAGTGTGTGTGTGTGTGTGTGTGTGTGTGTGTGTGTGTGTGTGTGTGTGTGTGTGTGTGTGTGTGTGTGTGTGCGTGTGTAAGAACCTGTCTCATGAAGCGAGGATATCAGAAAGGAAATCTTATCTCCAACATCAATTCTACTGGCGATCAAATGTTACCAACTGGAGTCTCTCACAAAGTATGTCCTCACACACACACACACACACACACACACACACAGAAACACACACACACACACTCTCTCTCTCTCTCTCCGCTTCTCTCTCTCTCTCTCTCTCTCTCTCTCACTCTCTCTCTCTCTCTCTCTCTACCTATCTATCTATCTATCTATCTCTATCTGTCTATCACACACACACACACACACACACACACACACACACACACACACACACACGCACACACACACTTCATAAAGAGAGACCTACGACATGTACACACCATTTCTACAAGACGCTTACTACTACTCCCACTACAAGTATCACAACCACTACAACCAGTGTCACAAACCACTGCAACCAGTATCACAACCACTACAACCAGTATCACAACCACTACTTCTGCAGCTGCCACAATACACCTGTTTCACTCACCACGGCAAACAGCAAACCTCAGCCCCGCAAGAATCGACAATCAGCTTCAGACCCAGTAGAAGAGATTGGCAACTTAACACTGTTTCAGTTCAACTGGTATTTTCACCCCGATAGAAGACATCCGCTTGTTCGTCGGTTGTGACTCGCTCAACAACTGAGGCGAGCGTCGCTCCACGGCCTGTTTATATCCTACTGAACCAGTTGGTGACGAATGGAGTTCTCCGTTGCTCAATCGTTATCGCTCAGCACGCCTTATCTCCATCCGGGTTGGTATGTCAACATCACTGAAATAGTGGAGGGGGGGGGGGGGGGGGGGGGGGGGGGGGGGGGGGGGGGGGGGGGGGGGGGGGGGGGGGGGGGGGGGGGGGGGGGGGGGGGGGTGGGGGGGGGGGGGGGGGGGGGGGGGGGGG
>JADBJO010008988.1:67500-70000 GCA_016801955.1 Conus betulinus | reverse complement strand
AATAATGATAATAACAATGATAATAATGATGCTTATTATAATGATAATAATAATAATAATTATTATTATATTATAATGATGATGATGATGGTGATGATGATGATGATGATAAGAATATTAATTACAATAATAATAATGATTAAAAAAAAAAAAAAAAAAAAACCACGACGACGACTAGGACGACGAGCTGGAAGAGGAGGAGGAGGAGGAGGAGGAAGGAGGAGGAGGAAGAGTCGAAGAAGAAGAAGAAAGAAGAAGAAGAAGGAGAAAGAAGAAGGAGGAGGAGGACGAGGAGGAGGAGGAGGAGAACGGCGATGATGATGATGATGATGATGATGATGATGTTGATGATGATGATGATGATGATGATGAGTTAATGATGACAGAAGGAGAAAAAAAAGACAAAAATTCGGATGAAATATAAAAAGAGATTTATACAATAGTGTAACAACAACAACAAATTGATTTATTTAACATGCATAGTTATAGCTGCAGCATTTTGTGCTCTCTGTAAGTGTAAATCGGTATTGTCCGGCTACGTCAGGACGATATAATACTACTAAGATTAAATCTATCCATCTCTTGATACGTTCCAATGATAACATATTTCAAGCGTTCAACATAGGTAAATGGCGCTCAAGCCAACAACCCATTTAGAAATTCTTCATGTCATTGGACTTGCCTCTCGTTTAAGTTATTGGCCCTGATTCCCATATGGTGTTTTCTTCAAAGCGCTGTATTTCCCAAGCTTGCTGGTCTCCAATTTGTGTTTTGTCATCATTTCCGCTTGTCGTTAGTAGATTAAACTGACGATGGGCAAGCAGATCATCAGTTGATTTTATACTGTTCCGCTGTTTTAAGACATCACAACGTCATTTTAATTCAATTCATTTTTGTTTTTTCTATCGATGGATTCATCTGCATCAGGTATCTTGTCGACTTTCTCCAATCGAACTGTACCATGTGCCGGTGTAGCAGAATTTTTTTTTGTAGGGAAAAGCGCATTATCGGGAATGAGTAGATCAGTAATTCCTTCCCTGTTGCGAATTTGGCCTTGAGATTTGATTGTTCTGCTGGCAAAAATCATAAAAATATCCCCAATCAGCTGTCAGACTTAGTGGAGTGTGCGTTAAATTGATTGATAACCTATAAACTATTGCACAGTTTAGGTGTCGGGGAACTGCATGTTTTTTAACCATTGTATTATCGACACACAATACTAATAGAAGACACTCCATAATAGCAGTGTTCAGGATCTTTTTGGCATAGTCGAACACATCTTTACACATTGTGCATTCAGCAGTGTAGTCTAGTGTTATGCCTTAGCAAAAGATGCTATTTTTAACCAGGGCATGGAATCGGAAGATTCAAGATACGAGACTGAGAGACTGCTTGAAAAGTATGTCTGCTCTTGAAATGTGATGACTCACATGAAAGATGGAGCAGCAAATGATTATTCCCTTTTAATAAAAGTGATATTGCTTCAAGTGTTTTTTTTTTTCTCCAAGAAAAAAAAGTGTAGGGTTGGTAAAGAGAAATAGATTAGTTGGGTTGCTGTAACCACAACCTTTTTTTTCTCTTTAAAAAATTTTTTTTCTTATTCTTTTTTTGCTTGCTTCAGGTAAATGATTAAATGTCTGCCCATTCCTACACCTTCAACACCACCACCCACCCCCAGCTTTGTAAGCAGAATAGAGAAAGATTTGATTAGCCTAGAGCTGAGTAGGGATTGGCTCATTCACAATCATGGGCTCCTTGACTGGTAATATTTGAGCAATCATTGTTGGAAATAGGTCACATAGGGTAGGGAAATGGAACTTGGGAGATGGTCTCCTTAGAATGCTTGATAGAATCGGGCACCGGTGCCACATCTGGTGGATTTAACCCCTTCTGACAACATCATAATGGCTGCTTCCTGTGGGCTGAAAGTGGAAGGGGCTGTGACAAGACAATCTGAGTGTAGCAGTGTGTTCCAAAACATAGAAATGAATGGCATGGGCCAGTAGGGATAATTTACCGCAAATGACCGAGTCAGGGAAGGGACACACACACACACACACACACACACACACACACACACACACACACACACACACACACACACACACACACACACACAACACACACACACATACATCACATGCCCTCCTCATATTTCTCACTCCTGCCATTGATCGTGCCCTTTTTTAAATTCCAGTTTATGGCCATTGTCTGAGCTCAACATTTGTATTTTTTGAACAGGGATATATGTGTACAAAACTGTAAAATATTTACAAAATAGTAATATATATATATATATATATACATATACACAGATATTATTCTACAATCAGTGCATTTGTTTTCTTTGCTGTCGCTGCTCTGATAATGATATATACATAGTACATCATCCCCGACAATGACAACTGTGTTTTTTTTTAATCATATGCTCAGTCTTTGTTATTCATAAATAATATGACTTGCCAGTATAGATATACACTTGACAAATTGTTTCACTGTA
>JADBJO010008988.1:60000-65000 GCA_016801955.1 Conus betulinus | reverse complement strand
CGTCATAGGTCAACGATATATTTTGGTTGTGGAGAAAATTTTCAAGATAATCTAGACCTTAATTGTGAATTGGAAAAAAGGTGGAAATGTTTCTCCTATGGATTTCTGAGGAAGATTAGAAAACAAAATGGAAAAAAGTGGTTTGAAAGTGTTTCACTAGTGATGTGGAGGGGTTTGACTTTGAATTGCATTTAGGTTTAGTTTCTTTCTGTTGATAATAACCTGGTCAAAATTGCAGAAGTCTGACTTACCCTCTGTGTGTGTGTGTGTGTGCGTGTGTGTGTGTGTGTATGTGTGTGTGTGTCCCTCTGTCTCTTTCTATTGAGCTGTCTCTCTCAAAGCCAACAGATGGGAAGGTAAATGGTATATGCATGTGTTAAATATGTGTGATTAAGATTAAGATTAAAATTAAAATTATAGTCCTGTCAACAGCAGAGGTTATCTCAGGACTGTCACCACGTTCCAAACTACCACGTACATATGTTAAAAAAAGATTAAAAACAAAACCCCACCCAACCCGTTAAAAACACAGATTAAAAGAACCAATCCTAGGATTAAAAATCAAATCGTTGAAATAAGATCAGACAATGTTGCCCACAGCCCAGCCGACCGCAAAGGGCCACACCAGGGCCGTCGGTATGATATAAAAGCGAAAATATGTGTGAAAAACATAATAGTGCAACAGATGGTTTTATACAAATTCACATTTTAATCTGTTTATGGAGAAGAGAGAGAGAACAAAAGATGAAAAGGCGGAAGGAGTGTCATGGGGAAGCTGGTAGTGATGCCAAACAATCCAAATCAAAGGGAGAAAAACAGACAGCCATGCTGGAAACCTGCTGGTCTGAAAGAGCATGGCGAGTTTGGGTGTTTTTTCCTTGGATCATTGATCCAGCTGTATGCATACATGTATGTACACGGCTGCATGCGTACATGTCTGGGTAGGTGTGTGAGCACAGGGGCACGCACACAGCTGTGTTAATGTGTCTGTGTGTATGGGTGTGCTAAAACTGCAATGTTTTGAACAAAGCTGTTCATTTAAAGTAGGTCCATGGTTCACAGCGCCATGCAAATTAAATCAGGTGCATCAGATGTCATCCTGTTAGAGGTGGAGTACATTCAAATCATGAATATATAGAACTACAAGACGTCTATATCACTATTTTGCTTTGATGAGTCGTCAGTGTTCTGATTCAAACTTTAACCTGTAAAAAATTCTGTATCGGTGCAAATTGCATGCAAATTCCATTTATGAAATAACAAAGTGTTTGCGTAAATGTTGTTTTGTTTTTGTTTCTGGGCTTACGCACATTTTTTTTCCCCATGATTGATTGTTAAGTTTTTCACTTCTGTCCATCTGGGTGAATACATAGTTATGAAAGGAGTTTAAAAAAAAGAAAAGAAAAGGGAAAGACGGTGGTGCCATCATTGTTATGAAAAATCCAAGAGTAGGGTGGCCATCTTGCTGTGACTGTGATGAGTTCTTTTCCATCGGTTGGCATCACTGATCAGTGACAGACATCAACCCTACACTCTGTGATGTTGATCAGCGACAGACACCAAATCCACACTGTGATGTTGATCAGTGACAGACACCAACCCTACACTGTGATGTTGATCAGCGACAGACACCAACCCTACACTGTGATGTTGATCAGTGACAGACACCAAACCTACACTGTGATGTTGATCAGTGACAGACACCAAACCTACACTGTGATGTTGATCAGTGACAGACACCAACCCTACACTGTGATGTTGATCAGTGACAGACACCAAATCCACACTGTGATGTTGATCAGCGACAGACATGAACCCTACACTGTGATGTTGATCAGTGACAGACACCAAACCTACACTGTGATGTTGATCAGTGACAGACACCAACCCTACACTGTGATGTTGATCAGTGACAGACACCAAATCCACACTGTGATGTTGATCAGCGACAGACATGAACCCTACACTGTGATGTTGATCAGTGACAGACACCAAACCTACACTGTGATGTTGATCAGTGACAGACACCACCAAACCTACACTGTGTTGATCAGTGACAGAAACCAACCCTACACTGTGATGTTGATCAGTGACAGACACCAACCCTACACTGTGATGTTGATCAGTGACAGACACCAAACCTACACTGTGATGTTGATCAGTGACAGACACCAAACCTACACTGTGATGTTGATCAGTGACAGACACCAACCTACACTGTGATGTTGATCAGTGACAGACACCAAACCTACACTGTGATGTTGATCAGTGACAGACACCAAACCTACACTGTGATGTTGATCAGTGACAGACACCAAACCTACACTGTGATGTTGATCAGTGACAGAAACCAAACCTACACTGTGATGTTGATCAGTGACAGACACCAAACCTACACTGTGATGTTGATCAGTGACAGACACCAACCCTACAATGTGATGTTGATCAGTGACAGACACCAAACCCACACTGTGATGTGGATCAGTCTCTCCATGACCAAACCTACACTGTGATGTTGATCAGTCTCTCCATGAGTGACAATGATGTCAGGTCAGTAACACTACAGTACAGTCCAGGGGCTAACCAGTATATATGTTCTTGTGTGATATGGTGCCTTGCAAAGACACATGCTGGCTTGATGTATAAGAAGTGTTTGTAACAAGTCCTAGAAAATGTATTGCAAGCAGGAAATCACCCTGAGAAGATATATCTTATATATAGAACTTCAATCCCCCCCCCCCCCCCTTCTCTTCCCCCTTCCCCCTCTCCCCTTCTCTCCTCCCCCCTTTCTCTCACCCACCATCCCCGCTTCTTCTTCAAGTTTTAGTTGTTTTTTTTTTCTTTCTGTACTTATGTATCTGTTGAGGAATGCTGAGTTTGCAGCAGTTTCTAACAAACCTTCCCAGTCTGGAGTTAGGTCAAATCTGAACTGTTGGGCCTAACTCCCCAGCAAGGTCTGAATGATAAGCTGTATGCAGAGTGACGGACAATGTAATGATTGGTTTGCTTGGGGTAAATGGAAGATCAGTGCTGCTGTTATCAATAGCACCAATCCCTTTGTCGAATGCGACCAGTAAGTAAAGCACAGTTTGTTGTGTGTGTGTGTGTGTGTGTCTGCGCATGTGCGCATGCATGCGTGCATGTGCACGCGCGCATACACAAAAATGCATTCCTCAGCTTACAAATTCTGAAACTGTGAGTGTGAGTAGAAGGAGAAAAGAATTGCACATGACTTTTACCTACCTGTTGAAGATGTATTGGAGAGAAAGAAGCTACGCATTTTACCACCAGCTAATGTCCCAATGTGTTCTGGTCATTTTTTTTTTTTTTAACCGACTCGCTTCTCTGAATTTTGTTTATCTGTTGTTGTTTTGTTCATTTGTTTTGTTTCATTTTCACCATTCCTTTCAAATGGTTATTCTGTGAATGGGAGAACAATGGCGGCCGGAAATGCACAAAGTCATTTCACTGTCTGCCTTAATATCAAATCTATTTCTGAAGAAAGACTCACCTTTGTTGAACATTTTTTGTCTGATGATTAATATCTGGAGAGCAACATGGAGAGGGTCTGCTATACCACATTTCCTGGGTTGACAAGTAAAGTATATTTCTTTTTAGCCTTGACCTTCATATTTCTTCTGTGTCAGTCCTGACCTTCCTAGTTACCTCTATTGCCTTTATTGTAAACGTGTGTGTGCTTGTGTGTGTGTGTGTGTGTGTGTGTGTGTGTGTGTGTGTGTGTGTGTGTGTGCGCGTTTTAATTTTTTTTTTAGGGACTCGTAAACCAGTTGTGAAATCGCAGTGCCAGCACATACGTATCCTCTCTCCTGCTGCCCTCTGCTGGGAAGAGATTCGCCGCCGCCAGGCGGACAAGCCTGAGTGTGACACGTGTTGGCACAGGGGCCAACTTGTGGCTGTGTCTGGCCCGGGGCTGCTCCAACGTGGGCTGTGGCATCAGTGCCAAGCACCACAGCCAGGTGCACGGAAAGGTGAGGACACTGACGAATTTCATGTGGCGCTTTTTTTTTTTGTATCATTTTTTTTTATCATTGCTTTAAGATGATGCTCATGATATATCACTGTAATACTGGTGATTAGTGGAGTGTGTGGGTTTTTTTTGTTTGTTTTTTCGTTTTTTTTTTTGTAAGTTGTGTTAGTTTTCGGGGGGGGGGGGGGGGGGGGGGGAGGGGGGGTTTTTTTTTCGTCAAAAAAAACAAATTCATCTGTGAAGTTTGTGCTTTGAGTGAGAGCATGGCTAAATCTATGGGAGAGAATGTTTGTACATTTGTTTTCTTTTTTCTTTCTTTTTTTTTAAGTAAGTCTTTTGGGTTTGTTTTAGTTTTAGAAACTGTCTTCAAAAAGTGTTGCTATTCACTGCTAGTGCATTTTGCTATAGCCTCTACAACTGTTCCAACCATTACTATGGTTATCATTACTATTATTATTATCATTGTTGTTTTTTTGCCATTGCTTTTATGATTTGTAAGCTGGTCACCCTGCTGGTCTGATAAATTATGAAACCGAGAGAAGTGAGAAATCAATTGTTAGCCTACAGCTCTTGACTGCATAGTACACATTTATAAAGTGTGCATATAGTTGAGTGTTAATCATGTTTTGCTTACACATGGAGCATGTGTGTGTGTGTGTGTGTGCGCATATTTGTGTGTGTGCGCACATTTGTGTGTGTGGATATGCGTATGTGGGGGGGGGCGGGATGTGTGTGTGTGTGTGTGTGTGTGTGTGTGTGTGTGTGTGTGTGTGATGCAGGAGTTCCACCACTACCTGACCATCAATTTGAGCACTCTCAGACTGTGGTGCTTTGCCTGTGAGAAGGAGGTGTTTCCTGGACACAACAGTCCGCCCCTCAAGTCAGTTGCCGTGGCCTTCTGATCACACTGGAACTGTGCTTTCCTCCTTTCCTCCTCTTCTGCTCGTCTTCGCGATTTATTTCCTCTTTTGATAATTATTTCCCTTAAATACAGTCAGAAATTCAGCTAATT
>JADBJO010008988.1:0-55000 GCA_016801955.1 Conus betulinus | reverse complement strand
TAACGTGTGAAATGATGTGGACCAGGTCTCATTCCCTTTCCACTCTTCCTGTCTGTTCAGCCATGCTAGAAGCTGTACAAGAAGTGCAGTACAAAGGGGATGGGGATGGGGATTGATTCTACATGGACTGCAGCATTCAGTCAGTGCGTAGTTTACACTGTTGATGGGTATATTCCTGCCACAGTAAGGGATCACTTTGACCATAGTTTTACATGTGTTTTTTTTTTCTATGATATCCACCTATTTTTTCAAGTTTCAGTTGATACCTTTTAGTATTACTTTTCTTTCTCTTTTATGCTTGATAATAGATTTTGTATGCCTATTGGTCATAGAGATTTAGACCATGAATAAGCTTTGTTGTTACATTTCACAGCGTAACAACAGACATCGCAGACGCCACCATAGCTATCTTGGTGCATACTGGGCATTTTTTTAGTTTTCCATGTATACAGTCTACAGCATATAGGTGGGTGGTCCAACTAGTGTAGCTTTTTTCATGTAAACTGCATGCCTGTCTTCTGCAGATTCAGTGTGACTTCCTCTGTTGTGCTGTCCTTGACCCGGCCATGTCCTGCAAGCCAACTGGGTCTCATTCTGTGGTTGTTGTGTGTGCAGTCCTCCCTTGACAAGGTTTTTCCTGGACTGTCAGGGCTGCATTCGCCCAGACCGAAGCCCCATGCTGTCCAAGAGTTACGCCAAGCTGATCTCGGAGCTGTGGCACAAGAAGAGGTGAGGGGAGCTGTTTTGTCCGAGTTGTGGTAGAAAGGCTGCCCGTCTTGATGGACAGGGTCAGGCCCAGGGGTCAGCATCGTTTGGTCCTGTTGTGGTTCAAAGATGTATTGATGGACAAACCGGTGAACATATGTTGGCACATGCACAAACACGTCTTCATTGAAGCTTATGAAAGCACCGACACATGCAGTCATATCCTGGTGAGCTCATGTGCTTTTCTCATGTGCACATGAATATGAAAATGCGTTTGCACACTCGCACCTACATGTTCACCACATACACATACACACATTCACAACTACACATAAACACACACATAATCACATGCACACACACACACACACACACACACACACACACTCACACACACACGCACGCACACACGCACACTTGAGCACACATGCACATACACACGCCTCTCTCTCTGCCCCGCTGTCTCTCTCTCTCCCCTTTTTCTCAGGCCTCCCCCTTTGTCACAGATTTTCAGGTTTCAGTGAAAGTAAAAGCAAAATTGACAAAGAGAAACAACAATCCTGTGAGAAATGGACTGAGGTGAAGAAGTAAAAAAATGGCAGTGGAAACCAGCAACGGTGTTTTTGTATGTTTAACAGAAGACATCAACATCACAAAATATTGTGTCTTCATGAGAGTGGGCAGTTGCCATTTCAAGTCGCCAGTTGAAGGCTTTGAAGGCAAACTAAGGTCACAGCCTGATGTCATGAAGGAATGGTGTGAGGGGGATGAAGAAATGGATGACACACCAGTAGATTGGCATCAGACTGCGCTGGTTTGGAAACAAGTTTCCAGCCTGATGTCATGAGTGAAAGGGACTGTTGCGGTGTGATGGGGATGAAGAAATGGATGACACACCAGTAGATTTGCATCAGACTGCGCTGGTTTGGAAACAAGTTTCCAGTGTTTTCATGTGAAGAGGGCATGCTCACACACACCCCGAAAAAAATTTAGTTTTTGTTTGTTTGTTTTGTTCAGTTGAAGCCTAGCTCTCTGTGTTTGTCCACCAGGAATCTCTTTCATTGCACGGTGTATCCCCATGGTGTGGAAGTCATGTGGTACTGACTTTCTCTTTTCAGCTTTCTTTGACTCTGCTGTAAACTTTTTTTTTTTTTTTTGGTCTTTCTTCAGGTCTTTCCACGTTTTTTTTTTCTTAATCCTGCCATTATGACCCATTTTTCCATAGTGGTGTAGTAGGTCTTTTTCTTATTGTAATTTAATTTATGCTCTTTTTTCCCCCTTGTAATCAAGGGACTAGATCCTTTTAGCTTCATCACATAATGGTCAGTATTGCTGTGATTGTTGTCATGTAATCGAGGGACTAGATCCATTTAGCTTCATCACATAACAGTCAGTATGGCTGTGATTGCTGTCCTGTTTCCTTCACATACATCACTGACTTTGCTGTTGTCTGTCTGTCCAGGCTAAGCTATGTTGTGCCCAGTGGTATTGTGAGTGGCATCAAAGTGGTTCACCCCATGTTCCGAGGATACACACAGCAGGTAGGGGACAGAGAGAGAGAGAGAGAGACGTTGCTTGGGAGAGAGAGGGAATCAAAGAGAGAGTTTTTGAAGAAGACAGTTGTTTTTTTTTTATGTTGAGGGTTAGATGTCATGCTTGTATTAGAAGTGATCAGTTTTTTGCTGTTGGAGTGTATGTGTGTAGGTATGGTGTGTGTGTGTGCCACTGCTGTTTTAGTGTATGTGTGTAGGTATGGTGTGTGTGGGGATATATGCCTTTGTGCTTGTATGTATGTGTGTGTATACAAGCTGTGTGTGTGTGTGCATGTGTGTGTTGCTTTAAGGTCTCTGCCCTGTGTTCAGTTGAATGGTGAAAGGTGCCTGGAGTGGAGGTTGAGAGAAGAAAGGGGGGTACCCCAGCCTGCTGTTGATGCCAGGATGGTGGGTTGTAGGATGTTGAGAGAAGAAAGGGGGTAACCCCAGCCTGCTGTTGATGCCAGGATGGTGGGTTGTAGGAAGTTGAGAGAGAAGAAAGGGGGTAACCCCAGCCTGCTGTTGATGCCAGGATGGTGGGTTTTAGGAAGTTGAGAGAAGAAAGGGGGGTAATCCCAGCCTGCTGTTGATGCCAGGGTGGTGGGTTGTAGGAAGTGAGAGAAGAAAGGGGGTAACCCCAGCCTGCTGTTGATGCCAGATGGTGGGTTGTAGGAAGTTGAGAGAAGAAAGGGGGGTAATCCCAGCCTGCTGTTGATGCCAGGATGGTGGGTTGTAGGAAGTTGAGAGAAGAAAGGGGGATAACCCCAGCCTGCTGTTGATGCCAGGGTGGTGGGTTGCAGGAAGTTGAGAGAAGAAAGGGGGTAATCCCAGCCTGCTGTTGATGCCAGGGTGGTGGGTTGTAGGAAGTTGAGAGAAGAAAGGGGGGTAATCCCAGCCTGCTGTTGATGCCAGGATGGTGGGTTGTAGGAAGTTGAGAGAGAAGAAAGGGGGGTAACCCCAGCCTGCTGTTGATGCCAGGATGGTGGATTGCAGGATGTTGAGAGAAGAAAGGGCAGACCTGTTTACCCATACGATTTTGCTGTATTTTGTACTCGTATTTGATAGAAATATGATAAATACAGTACAAGGGGAAAACATACGGCGAAAAAATTAATCCGACTATCATTTCCGTGCATTCGCATTTCTGAAGGAATGGGTGTATTGACATATCTGCTGTGCGTACACTCTACTCGCAACTTTTCATGTCGATATTTCTGATTGGCCGAGAGCACACATTCCTTGTTCTCAGCTTTGAGATTTGGCGTGATTTTCTGTGAAGCCATTTTGTATTCTTAGCTTCAGCGCTGAACCAAGCATTTGAGTTCTACTATCCATGAAAATGTCTTAACGTTCTTTTTCCGAAGATGACGGTCCTAAAACGAAAAAAGGGGAACAGGAATTTTTGGATAAATGTATCCAACAACCATGTTTTGCCGCAGCGCGGTTTAACCTGTTCACTTCCAGAAAATATTACAAACAAAGGCTTTCCCAGTGCCAGGGAAATCTAATGATTTGGGGGTAATAATTAACAAAAAATTCTAGCTCAGAAACTACAAAAGATGTAAAAATGAAATATGTATAATTTTTGAAGGAAATTAAATGGAGATTTTGAATCTGGGCTTCTTTGTTTTAATTTTGATAATAGAAAAATATTTAGGCATTTAGATTTGGATAGATTTTTTTGCACAATCAAAAACATTTGTATTTACCACTACAGGTTCACATCCAAAAAGAACACAAACAAAAAAGTTGAAAGTAAATTTTGGATTGTCACACTAAACCTGTAAATAAAAGTAAAACAGTCTAGAAGTCTATCAAGACACTCACACTTCATGCAGACAGGTCAGTCCACGACCACGCCCCCCCTCCCCACACCACGCCCCTTTGCTGGACTTCAACCCTCTCTTTCACTCCTCCTCTTCCTCAAGCAAGCCGCACTCCCCTCTCGCGCTGACTAACAGTCACTGACCACTCGCACACAGTGCAGAGTACACATTAGGCTAGCTCGTTCGACGCTGGTAACCAGTCAGCTGAATACACTCTTGAGATCGCACAGCACGACTCAATAACTGACGAATATGGTCCGCAATTCCATCGCTATCATCATCTCACCTTCATGCTCGAGTGAGTCGTTGAATAAAAGATTATTATCTTTGTAAAAATTGATTAGCAGAGCCTGCTCAGCTGTGTAAGTACATTGATTTGGTCGCTACGCTTGTCAAAGGTTGCACCGCCATCTTTGCAAGTGAGACAAAGTGCTGGCTGGTCATCCAGTCAGTGATGAGAATAAATGGTCTTCCCCCTCATGTGTGGTCATTTGCATATCATTTTAATACTGCAGACATATAAGGCTTACTACACACACTCTATTTCAGTCCTTTGATAGGAATAGTTACGAAAGAAAATTCAAGAAAAATGCATGACGTCAGTGGACAGCCCATAGGCACTGAGAGTACATTTTTACTGCTACGTCAGCTGATGGCTTAAAGGCACTCTAGGGGTTAAATTTTCTCGTTGGAGTACTCCTGTTTTGTAGAAAATACGCTTATTTTGGATTTGGAATACTCTGAGTCAGATTTTGGGGTAAACAGGTCTGAGGGGTAGCCCCAGCCTGCTGTTGATGCCAGGATGGTGGGTTGCAGGATGTTGAGAGAAGAAAGGGGGGGGGGGGGGTAACCCCAGCCTGCTGTTGATGCCAGGGTAGTAGGTTGCAGGAAGTTGAGAGAAGAAAGGGGGGTAACCCCAGCCTGCTGTTGATGCTAGGATGGTGGGTTGCAGGAAGTTGAGAGAAGAAAGGGGGGTAACCCCAGCCTGCTGTTGATGCCAGGATGGTGGGTTGCAGGAAGTTGAGAGAAGAAAGGGGGGTAACCCCAGCCTGCTGTTGATGCCAGGGTGGTGGGTTGCAGGAAGTTGAGAGAAGAAAGGGGGGTAATCCCAGCCTGCGTTTGATGCCAGGATGGTGGATTGCAGGAAGTTGAGAGAGAAGAAAGGGGGATAACCCCAGCCTGCTGTTGATGCCAGGGTGGTGGGTTGCAGGAAGTTGAGAGACGAAAGGGGGGTAATCCCAGCCTGCTGTTAATGCCAGGATGGTGGGTTGCAGGAAGTTGAGAGAAGAAATGGGGGTAGCCCCAGCCTGCTATTGATGCCAGGGTGGTGGGTTGCAGGATGCCCAGGAGTTCCTGCGCTGCTTCATGGACCAGCTCCATGAGGAGCTCAAGTACCCCATCATCACCTCTGACGAGGAAGATGATGACAACGACGACGACGACGATGAGGAGGAAGAAGACAATGAAGAGCAAGAAAATGAACCGGAGAGCGGCATCGCCTCCCCTTCAGACCCTGGGCGCCCAGAGCCTCGCTGGCAGTCTGGGAGGGGGAGGCGATTCCTCCAGGAGGAGGATAGGACACGACCGTCAGAACTCTGTGGACTCCAGCAGCAGTGAGTGTGAGTACGAAACTGTGACTCGGGCTGAGCAGTGAGATGGGCTCACAGGCCGACCCCAGCATGTCCAGCGATGACAACAACAGCGAGATCAATGAACAGACCCTCTGCCTCCCAGCCAACGAGGACAACAAGGGAGAGAAGATCAGCACTCGGGCGGCATCCCCAGACCGCCTCAGCCCAGCCTCACAGAAACAGCAGAACAAGAACCGCAACTCTTTCTCCTCAGGTTCGTCAGGGATGGAGACGGAAAATATTGACACGGTGGCCAACCTGAAAGAGATCAAAGAGACGGCCAACCTGCTGTCGAAGATTGAGACGGACAACGCCCGCAACCAGGGCCTGGTGAAGAGCGAGTCGGGAGAGTACTTGGATGCGCTGTCTGACTCAGCCCCGGCTGCCAACACCAGGTCTAAAAACTGCTGCTGCTGCTGCTCAGCAACAGCAACAACAACAACAGCAGCAGCAGCAGCAGCTACAGCAACAGCAGCATAGACAGCAGTTGCAACAGCAGCAACAACAGCTGTATCAGGAGGTTGCTGCACCCAGGGCTGTTCCTTCCTTAAAGCAGACAGCCATACCCCCAAAACGTGAGTAGTGCCAGTTGTGACCAGATGATTCATTTCATCTGGGCTGTCTGATCCTGTAGTTCTTCACATCTCCATTCCCCTTCTCTCTCTCTCTCTCTCTTTATCTCTCTCTCTCCCTCTCTCTCTCTCTCTCTCTCTCATGCATGCATCTGTCTGTCTGTCCGTCAGTCTGTCTGTCCTCTCTCTCTCTCTCTCTCTCTCTCTCTCTCTCTCTCTCTCTCTCTCTCTCTCTCTCTCTCTCTCTCTGTGTAGAAATCTTAGATAGAAATCTGTTGTAGATGATGAGGCACGTTGGGATGAATCGTTTGTGTTAAAGCATGTGTCTTTTCCCAGCTCCTGTTTGAAAATGAGGTTTGCAGATGATGGTATTGTGATGAACTGCTGTCCAGTTGTGCATGTCTGTAGAGGCCTCCAGTTTCATGAAGTGATCAGCTTATTCCTCCTCTTCTGCATTCCATGAAGAGATTGACAGAGGTTCTGCCGCTATGTTTGTTGATCTGGTTTTCAAATTTGGTGAAAGAATTGACAAAAATAACAGCAGTACTCATACTACTGTGAAGGCCTTTGATCTAAATAACCTAAAACACATGTCAAATCCCATTTTATCTTTCAGAAAAGCCATCGCGTGCCAGTGGATATGCCTGACACAAACTTTAACACATGCACAAGTTTTTCAGAGTTTTGAAGTTGGCTGCGCTAAACAAGAAGTAGAAGAATGGTAGTGAGGATGAACACTTACAGAATGAAGGAGACATTCTAAGTGTGAGGCAGAACCAGTGTTGAGAGTGTTGTAAACATCAGAAAGACGATGTACAGTTACAGTTTGTAAGTAGACATTCTAAATGTGATGCAAAACCAGTGTTAGAGTGTTGTAAACATCAGAAAGACGTCGTACAGTTACAGTTTGTAAGTAGACATTCTAAGTGTGATGCAAAGCCAGTGTTAAGAGTGTGTTGCATACATGTATCAGAAAGATGATTTGGCAGTTGTAAACATCAGAAAGATGATTTGGCAAAGTCCTAGACTGGCAGTAACATTCAGGTAGAAATTCCGGTTTGACAGTCCCCTTTTTCCCTGTCTTTCAAGCTTCCCTCAGAGAAGAGTCTTTTAAAAGTTTAGAGTTTTCCTGACAGAAGAAAGAAATGAAGAGGAAGGAGGTGGGGGTGGGGTGGGGGAGGAGGGGGGGGGCATCTAAAATAGGATTTTACCAATTTGTGTTTCATGCTTTTCAGTTTGTTATAAAGCAGCTGGGTCATTGTTCCATGTTGACAGGTGTCTGTGTGTGCTGTGTTCCTTGGTGTCCTGTCTGTGTGTGCCGTGTTCCACAGTGTTGTGTGGCAGAATGGACAAGCGTGTAGGTGTAACACTTGCATATAATGAAGAATTTCTTCACGTTGTTACTTTGATTGTAGGTACCCTCACATTTCATCAAGGAAGCCTGTGATCTTTCAACAGAGGGTCTCACAGACTTAGGGTTTTAAATGCCAAAGGGAACAGTGGTAGTAAGCCGAGTTTTGTGTGACTGATATTACTGCATACATCCCATAATAGTTTGAGGGTGGAAGTCCACACAGTGAATTGCTTGATGTTGAAAGGTGACATTAGAGTTGTAAACTTTGCTCTGACTTTATGGAAGTCTACAGCCCGGCAGCATCTGCATGACTTTATGGAAGTCTGCAGCCTGGCAGCATCTGCATGACTTTATGGAAGTCTACAGCCTGGCAGCATCTGCATGACTTTATGGAAGTCTACAGCCTGGCAGCATCTGCATGACTTTATTGAAGCCTACAGCCAAACTGCATCTTCGTGATTTTATGGACGCCTACAGCCTTGCTGCATCTGCATGATATTATGGAGTCTGCAGCCTTGTTGCATCTGTATGACTTTATGAAAGTCTACAGTCAAACTGCATCTTCATGACTTTATGGAAGTCTACAGCCAAACTGCATCTTCATGACTTTATAGAAGTCTACAGCCAAACTGCATCTTCATGACTTTTTAGAAGTCTACAGCCAAACTGCGTCTGCATGACTATGGAAGTCTACAGCCTTGCTGCATTTGCATGACTTTATGGCAGTCTACAGCCTTGCTGCATCTGCATGACTTTTGAGAAGTCTAAAGCCTTGCTGCATCTGCATGACTTTATGGAAGTCTACAGCCTTGCTGCATCTGTATGACTTTATGGAAGTCTACAGCCTTGCTGCATCTGCATGACGTTGTGGAAGTCTACAGCCAAACTGCATCTGCATGACTTTATGGATGTCTACAGCCTTGCTGCATCTGCATGACATTATGGAAGTCTGCAGCCTTGCTGCATATGTATGACTTTATGGAAGTCCACTGCCAAACTACATCTGCATGACTTTATGGAAGTCTACAGCCTTGCTGCATCTGCATGACTTTATGGAAGTCTACAGCCAAACTGCATCTTCATGACTTTATGGAAGTCTACAGCCAAACTGCATATGCATGACTTCATGGAAGTCTGCAACTTTGCTGCATCTGCAGTTGTATTCCTTCTCTGTTGCCAGGCCACAGTTGTTGAAAGGATAGCTGATCTACCCATTGTCTTCTGGAATGGAGCTTATTCCATAAAGGGTTTGGTTTCATGTACCAAAGAAAGCCTGTGTTTACCAGAAAACATATGAATGGGGGGGAGGGGGAGGGGGAAAAGAAGCGTTGATTGGATGATAAACTGTTCATTTGTGTGCTGAACGTAATTCACAGTGTGTGTGTGTGCAAATTACATCTGCCAAGGACATCATATTGTTGTCTGCCTCTGTTGGTTGTGTCCACAAGATTTTGCACTGAACAAATTTTTCAGCAAACTTGGTTGAATGCTAGATTGGGCGTCAAGGTCGAAGCATTTACATGACAGTATGATCAGATCATTGACCAAACCTTGGTCTGTACTCATTCAGATGTCCTGATAGTTGGCATATTGAGGTGGTTTATGAGGGTTGATTCAGCACTGCTTTTTAATGGCATGCTCATCCCTTCACATGTGACATGTGGTTACAGCACGTAAACGGAAGAACATCCAGTACGAAAGTGTCATCTCCCACATCTTTGATGGCAAAATTCTCAGCTCTGTTCAGTGCCTCTACTGTGAGAGGGTAAGTACACTGTGGCCACGTGAAAGACATCTGGCCTTTGTCCAGTAGCTTGTGTAAATCATTATCTTCCGTGTGCTTGCTTTGTATATATATTGTTTTGAGAATGTGTTCATTTTTACAAATCGGTAGTTTGGAGATTAAAAGTTGACAAGAACAGTGTATAACATTGTGTGAATTGGTATACCTTGCGCTTTCTGTTGGTTTTTCTTGATTTTTGTTTTGTTTTGTTTTTCAGTGGTTCCAGAGGTTTCAGCTTTGTGTGTGTGTTTCAGTAAAGTGTGTCCTTTAATTGATATTCTGATATGGAGCATAACAACATTGCATCAGTAGCGTTCTCTCTGCATCTGTGTATGGCTGTGTATATGGGTAAATGGTTATTTGGCTGTCAGCATGGACACTTCACCTGGTCTCTATCTCCTTTTCTCTGGGAAATAAGATTTTTCTTTTTTTTTTTTTTAAGCAAGTAATTCATAAAGATTTTAAGAATATGTGTGTGGACAGCGAGTGTTAAACTTCATGTTAGGCAAACTGTTAACTGGTTACAGTCAGTGAGTGAAGTCTTTTGTCTGTCAAGTTAACAAGAGGCGTGATTCCAGAAACTAACCCATTGACCAATCAGTCAGTCAGTCAGTTAATCCAAATCTGATGGGATACAGGCATGCAATAAGGGTCGGCAAATGACAGGATATGCACAGGCATGTGAAGAACTCCCAGCGCAACACTGGGGTAAGTATCGACAAATACCCGGAATGGGTCCGTTATTCAAATGAGAAGCACGAGTTATGTACATGTCGCACACTTTTGTGGTCTAGGTCACAGGAAACCGTGATAATTCAGCAACATTTTGATAGAAAGTTGATTGGGTTCCGTGTGAATGTAGATTTGATGGGACAGTTTCTACAAGGAAATCAGCCAGATCATTGCAAAGATCTGAATTCAGGTCATTGCAAAGGTTCATTGCAAAGGGACAGTCATTCAACATGCCAGGAAAGGTCAGCCAGGTCATTGCAAAGCAAGACAGGTCTGAAAAGTCTGAAGCCGGTCATTGCAAAGGTCGGAAGCCAGACAAAGGTCTGAAGACAGGTCATGCAAAGGTCTGAATACAGGTCCATTGCAAAGGTCTGAAGCACAAAGTTTGGTCGAGCCATGACAGCATAAGAATTGGCACAGATTTCCCAGAAATAGGAGAAATATTGAGAAATTCAACAAACACTGTTTCATCATCACACTGGTGCAGAACTAAAAATTTTGGTTAGAAAGTTCCAGAGAATGACTTGGACAAAGCTGATGTGATTGTGTCAGAAATCGGAGTTAGCTGCCAGAGGTTAAAAGTATGGCAAAGTGAAAGTGTGACTGACCGCCTTAGTGCTGAGAGTGGAGGACTTCACACAGTGGTTAGTCAGCTAAGGGTAACAAGGGTTACTGTGAGTCAGCTAAGGGTTAATACATACATGACTGGCTACCTTGGTGCTGAGAGTGGAGGACTTCACACAGTGGTTAGTCAGCTAAGGGTTAATACATGACCGCCTTGGTGCTGACTGGGACTGCCTTGGTTTGTCAGAGGGTTAGTGGAGTTAAGGGTTAATACATTCACACAGTGGTTGAGAGTCAGCTAAGGGTTAAGTCAGCCATCCAGCCAGTGAGCCAGTCCGTGTGCTGTGGGCAGGTGTCCACACCAAGGAGACCTTCCAGGACCTGAGCCTGCCCATCCCCAGCAAGGACTACCTGCAGATGTTGCACTCGGGCCACCCCTCTCTCTGGCCCCTGGGGGCGGGGCCATGGGGGGGGCCCAGGGGCGGGGCCTGCGGAGACCAGCTGGGTACGCAGAGCTGGTTCGGCTGGGTCTTCTCCTGGATGAAGAGGTGAGGAAGGGGGGGAGAGGGGGGGATGCGGATAGAAAATGATGAAATGTGTGAAGGAAGAAATGGGCACATGCACGTGAGCATGCGCACACACATACACACACACACACACACACACGCATATACACACACACACACAAATGCACACACGCACACACACACACACACACACACACACACACACACACACACATCACACCACACCACACACACAACACACACAACACAACACACACACACACACACAACACAACACACACACCACACACAACACAACACACACAACACAACACAACACACACACATACCATTTCACCTCACCACTCCATACAAAGCTATACACACACACACACACTTACCACATCACATCACACCCTACACACACCTCACTACTTCACAACACACCACACTACACCACATGACACGTACACACATACACTCAACACACATGGACCCACCACACTGCACCAAACACACACACATACAGGCATATGCACACACACACACACACACACACACACACACACACACACACAGAGTCACAGTGAGATAAGCACACACAATGGTGTGAACACCTGTGCAGGTATTGGGGGGGGCCCACTGACAGGGTGTTATTGTTCACAGTTTCTTTGTGGGACCTACCATCACACTCCGCGACTGCCTGTCGGCGTTCTTCTCTGCTGACGAACTGAAAGGGGACAACATGTACAGCTGTGAGCAGTGCAAAAAGTGAGCTGGCTGTCTTTCTCCAGAGTGTGTGTGTGTGAGTGTGTGTGTCTGTCTGTCTGTCTGTGTGTGTGTGTGTGTGTGTCTGTGTAATATGTGTGTGTGTGTGTGTGTGTGTGTGTGTGTGTACACACACACACACACACACACACATACAAAATATTCAATATGTATTACTTTATTTATATTCACAATTATGGGGTGTTAGGAATAACAGTAACAAAAAGCTTCCAAAGTGTCACTATTTCAGTATCTCCTCCGTATAATAGAAAACGGCAGAATAAAGTATTTCAGAGCTGTAGGTAATGTACATTCAGCACAATTCTGTTTCTGTTGTTGTTTTGTGTTGATGAAATGGTGCCAGCCAGTGGAATGTACTGCTGTGTGTTTCAGGTTGAGAAATGGTCTGAAGTATTCCAAAGTGCTGGAACTTCCTGAGGTAATGCATTAAGGTTGTCACCATGTCTTTTGTTTTTTGTTTCTTTGTTTTTGTGCTTAAATGAATTTGATCCGTAGCTTGTCAAACAGTGCTTTTAACACATTACTGTGTTGTTTCTTTGCATATGTGTCACTGTGGTTATAGAGTTGATTATATCTGTTATGTGTTTTTGTTCAGAGTCAGAAGCAGAATTCAGAGCAAATTTCTTTAAAGGCTAGGTGCTGATGTGTAACCCCTCACCCCCCACCTCATCCTTTCCAACCACCCCCATCCAACTCAAATCTCAGTTCACCCCTACCTTCCCTTCTCTTTTTCTCTCTGTCACTGTGCCCTTCTTTGTTTCTCTGTCTCTGTTTTGCTATCTCTGTCTGTCTTTCTCAGTTTATCACTCTCTTTTCCTTTTTTTTTTTCTCTTTCTATTGTGTGCGAGTTTTGTGTTCTAGAGCATGCATATTAAATCGTTGACATGTGTGAGATGTTAATTTTTTTTTTTTTTAATCCTGTTAAAGCATTGTTCTGCTTTTTCCCAAGACTTTCTGTGTATGTGCATATACATGTGTGTGTGTGTGTGTGTGTCCAAAGGTATGTTGTGCACTCAAAGGGATTTTTTGATTTTGTTGTGTAACTATTTGTCCTTCAGATTTGTTTTTTTTTGAGGTGTGTTTGTGTGTAGTGTAGGTATGTTTTTTGTGTGGTGTGTGGTGGCAGTGTGTGTGTGGACAGGTGTTTTTTTTGTGTGTGGAAGGTGTGTTTTTGGCAGTGTGGCAGGTTTTTTTGTGTGTGTGGCAGGTGTGTGTGTTTGTGTGTGTGTGGTAGGTGTGGTTTTTTGTATGTGTGACTGGTGTGGGTGTTTTTATGTTTTTTTTGTGTGGCAGTGTTTTTTTTTGTATGTGGCAGATGTGTTTGCAGGTGTGTGTTTTTTTGTATGTGGCAGGTGTGTTTTTGTGTGTGTGTGGCAGTTTTTTGTGTGTGTTTGTTTGCGGGTGGGCAGGTTTGTTTTGTGTGTGTGGCAGGTGTTTTTTTTTTGTGTGTGTGGAGGGCAGGTGTGCTTTTTTTGTGCGTGGCATGTGTGCTCTTTTTGTGTGTGTGTGGCAGCAGGGTTTTTTTTTGGTTGTTGTTAACATGGCAAGATGTGTTGGATTTTTTTGTGTGTGGCAGGTGTTAACTATTCACCTGAAGCGATTCCGTCACGAATTCTTCTCTCCTCCAAGATCAACACCTACATTTCCTTCCCCCTGCACAACCTGGACATGAAGCCCTACCTGCATAAAGGTGAAGGCTGAGTCCTCACTGGGCTTGGGGGCAGGAGGGGTGTGGAGAGAGGGGGAGGAGGGGTGCGGTGGAGAAGGTGACGGGGGGGGGGGGGGGGGGGGGGGGGGGGGTGATGGGTGAGTGGGGTGGAGGCAGATGTAGGGGATGGGTTGTGGGTGTGGGATGTGTTTCTGACAACCTCAAGATGTTTTTTTTCTTGTTCCTGTACAGTAACTTGCTGTATGAGTTTTAAATGGAAATCAGCACTTCCCTACATTCACAAAGTGTTCTGTTTTTCATTTATTTGACATATTGAGTTGGACTCAGGACAGAAAGTCTATTGGGTTTTTTTTGTTCCTCCGACAGAAATTGAAACATAAAAAGAACTCCTAAATTATTGAGGCAGATGCAAACAAAGGAACACACAAATTACAGAATAGCCACACAAATTTCGACTTTTTGGGTCTTCTTCAGGCAGGACAGACAACTGTCATACCAAGGGAAACAACAAACAAACAGTCTTCAGGCAGGACAAACAACATTCACAACAATGAGAAACAACAAACAGAAAGTCTTCAGGCAGGACAGACAACATTCACCGACAGAAATGGAAACACAAAAAACGGTCAATCTTCAGGCAAGACAACAACAACACACAACAATGGAAACAACAAACGATCCGTCTTCAGGCAGGACAAACAACATTCACAACAATGGAAACAACAAACGATCCATCTTCAGGCAGGACAAACAACATTCACAACAATGGAAAACAACAAACGATCCGTCTTCAGGCAGGACAAACAACATTCACAACAATGGAAACAACAAACGATCAGTCTTCAGGCAGGCAGGACAAACAACATTCACAACAATGGAAACAACAAACGATCAGTCTTCAGGCAGGACAAACAACATTCACAACAATGGAAACAACAAAATGATCCGTCTTCAGGCAGGACAAACAACATTCACAACAATGGAAACAACAAAATGATCCGTCTTCAGGCAGGACAAACAACATTCACAACAATGGAAACAACAAACCAACAGTCAGTCCCGTGTATTTTCTCACTGGGTAATATTGTGACATGGGTGGAACATGAAACTGGGAATGGAACTGAAAAGAAGAGGTTAGAGGGGAGAAAATACAGATGAAAATGATAGTGATAATAATGATGATGAAATCATATGATAATAATGAGAATAACAATAATGATGACAGTAGTAATCATAATGATCACAATATAGAAATTGGGAAAGGAAAATAAAATCTGAGAAACTTTGTTAATACGATAATACAAATAATGATAATGATGATAATAATGATCGACCTCGAAAATATCAATTTTTCCCCTTAAACATTTCCATTGGAAAAACTGACAATCTTTTTTTTTCTTCTTTGCCATCCCATCTTCTGTGCCACCCTGGTGGCATAATAAAAAAAAACAACAACAAACAACAAATAAGTCATTGCGAAGAAAATCTTCAGCCTCCAAAAGCCTTCAGCCTGTTTGTTTATTTCATCATTTTCACACTGTTTATTTCATCATTTTCAGCCTGTTTGTTTATTTCATCATTTTCAGCCTGTTTGTTTATTTCATCATTTTCAGCCTGTTAGTTTATTTCATTATTTTCAGCCTCTTTGTTTATTGCATCATTTTCAGCCTCTTTGCTTATTTCATCATTATCAGCCTGTTTGTTTGTTTGTTTTTTTTTTCTCTTGCATCTCAAGCCATTGTGAATTTTCAGACTGCAAATCGGAGGTGACACTGTACGACTTGGTGGGGGTGGTATGTCATCATGGAACAGCAGGAGGTGAGTGCAGTATACACTGTGTGTCATCATCATTGTCTGGGATTTCTGTACTAGGGGATCCTTTGGATCCTTTTTTTTCTTTTTTTTTTTAACCAGAAAGCATTTAGGATTTGTTGCACAAGTGTCGTCATATGCTGCTGTTGCTTTTGTTATCTAGTTTTGACTTTAGAAAAGAAACAAGTGCATGCAAAGTATGACCACTGGTGTTTCATAAGAAACCATATATATTCGTAGTCTCTTTGAATCTGTGTGGTGTGATTTCAGTATGTGTTACAGTGGGCATATTGTGATGCATAATGGACTTCTGATTATGCCATTAATACTTTTTTTTTAACTGGACTAGCTTCATATTCCTACTTGGCCTGTGTCTGCTCTCAAATACCGGGTAGCCAACAAAAGTATGTTGGCACTAACCCATTCTTACACTGACTCCCACAGAGTGGTCTGCCTTCAGTGCGTTGCTGTAACTGATTGATTGTCAGCTGGGAGTCAGTTGTGTTTCTTTACATGATGCTCCAGTGCAGAGTCTGAGCGTACTTGGCAATCAGGAAGAAGCTAACAGCCGTGGATCCCCCTATGTCCCTATACCCCAACATGGTCCTGTGCAAAATCAGTCAGTCGGCTGCTGATGTAGGAATGCCCACACTGATGAGTCACTGGCTGTGAAAATCCTTGCAGCATGTTGAGCAAAAGCTGATGAGTTATAGTTTGGGATACACCATTTGAAACAGGGAGTTATAGTTTGGACTCACTTGTTGAAACAGGGGGTTATATTATGGGACACACCTGTTGAAACAGGGGTTATAGTTTGGAAAACACCTGTAGAAACAGGGGGGTTATAGCATGGGACACACCTGTTGAAACAGGGAGTTATAGCATGGGACACACCTGTTGAAACAGCGAGTTATAGTTTGGGACGCACCTGTTGAAAAACAGGGGGTTATAGTTTGGAAAACACCTGTGGAAAACAGGGGGTAATAGCATGGGACACACCACCTGTTGAAACAGGGAGTTATAGCATGGACACACCTGTTGAAACAGCGAGTTATAGTTTGGGACGCACCGGTTGAAACAGGGGGTTATAGTTTGGAAAACACCTGTGGAAACAGGGGGTTATAGCATGGGACACACACCTGTTGAAACAGGGAGTTATAGCATGGGACACACCTGTTGAAACAGCGAGTTATAGTTTGGGACGCACCGGTTGAAACAGGGGGTTATAGTTTGGAAAACACCTGTTGAAACAGGGGGCCACTACACAGCGTACTGCCTGAACCCTCAGAACGACCAATGGTACGAGTATGACGACATGTACGTCACAGAAGTGGATGTCAGCCAGGTCATCAACTGTGAGGCCTATGTCCTCTTCTATAGGTATGAGTCTCTGTCTGCTTGACAGGGAGAGAGAGGAGAGACAGAAATCAAGGATTGTGTGTGTGTCTGTCTTTTGGATGTGAATTTAAGTGAGAGCAGGTGTAGGCAAGACAAAGAGAGTGTGTGAGAGTGAAAAGGTGATTGAGAGAATCATGTGTGTATGGTGTGTGAGAGTGTAGAGATGGGGAGAGAAGTGGGAAGAATCATTATTTTTGGTGTCTGTGTCAGTTTGTCAAGTATGATTAGTGCAGGTGGATAACGGAAACAGAAAGTTGATGAAAATTGTTTTATCGATGAGTTGGATCCGCTGGATCGATGAGCTGGATCCGCACATGAGAACTTCCCAGTTGTTCTGTGCAAATGAAAATGGAAGTCAGTCTTTACATTTAGTTGGGAAACCTTCATTTTCTCACATTGTTGAATTTGAACAAATTTTGTGTTGATGAATAAATAATAACATTTTAAAAGTTAGGCCTGGAATTTCATGGATGAAATTTGTAGTGGCATTTTATTCATATCGAGTTTTTTCTCTCTGCGTACAAAGAAAACAGAATTTATATATATATATATAGATATATATATATATATATATATATATATATATATATATATATATATATATATATATGGCAGCGTTTGTTGTTGTGCAAAGTGAGCAAGGAATGCTGTGATGACAGGAAAGTGGATGAGCACATGCACAACCTCCGAATGAAGGCCATGAAGATCAAGGAATCTGGAGAGGTGAGTGTCCTGGTTGATGGTGATGATGATGATGGTCAGGGTCAGGGCTGTGCTCATGCCAGAAAATGATGATGATTGTGACAGTGACAGTGACTGGTGTCAAATCAGGGAATGTGGAAAATCAGGCATCACTGGTCTTTCGTTCTCCTTGGTTTGTGGACTTCATGTTGGGAAATGTGGGTATGTGCATGTATGTGTGCATGCATGCACACACGTGTGTATGTGTGTGTGCATGCATGTGTGTGTTAGTGTGTATTAGTGTGTGTGTGTGTGTGTGTGTGTGTGTGTGTGTGTGTGTGTGTCTTGTGCTGCAACTTTGGACTTTAAAAGCACCAGCAGATGCTCTGGGATTTCCTTCTTGTTTTTTTTCATGGGAACGGTCTGCAAGACATAATCCGCACTATTTTGTTATGGTTGACATGATTTAGCTATGTGTTGGTTTGCGCTGGTGTGTAGATACCTGCAAGTGTAGGACTCTCCCTATGCAGTTACGTGTCAGAGATTTGGCACTCTACATTATAAGTGTGTGTCTGTGTGTCTGTGTGTGTGTGTGTGTGTGTGTGTGTGTGTGTGCAGCCCAGCTTGATGAAGTTCTATGTGTCCAAGCAATGGATCAACAGATTTCAACACATTTGCGGAGCCGGGACCTATCTCCAACAGAGATTTCCTCTGCAGACATGGTGGTGAGTGCCAGCACATGTGTGTGTGTGTGTGTGTGTGTGTGTGTGTGTGTGTGTGTGTGTGTGTGTGAGTGAGAGAGAGACAGAGAGAGAGAGAATAGGAGTAAATTTTATAAATATGTTAGAACTTGGAAGACTGAATGAGAGCCTGTATGCTGCTGTCATTTGACCCAGAATGACTGGGTGTAGATGTGCTTGAGAGAGTTTTGATGACCTGCCACAGAAGTGCCCATACTGGAAGGGCACAGGGAATGAAAACGTAAACCAGAGAACAGACGTACTTCAACAAGTTCATGATGAAAGGAAATCGGGGAGGCAAGAGAACAGATGTACTTCAACAAGTTCATGGTTAAAGGAAATGGGGGAGGCAAGAGAACAGGCGTACTTAAACAAGTTCATGATGAAAGGAAATGGGGGAGGCAAGAGAACAGACGTACTTAAACAAGTTCATGATGAAAGGAAAAGGGGGAGGGAGGCAAGAGAACAGACGTACTTCGGCAAGTTCATGATGAAAGAAAGGGGGGGAAAACAAGCCGAACGACCATCTTGGGAATCCCTGATGACCAAAAATGAAGTTAGAAGAAAAACAGCGAGCCAAAAGAGGCATGTACCTTCACCAAAAAAAGAGAAAACTGAGCTTGTTGAGATATATTTTGATGAAGTGGACTCACTCAGGGTGAACATTCTTGCTGACTAACCAGGAATGGAGGCGAGGTTAGCTTTGTCCTGCCATTTTGGGGGAATTGGGATCCCAATGGTATGGCAATGTTCCAGGCCCAGGGGGGGGGGGGGGGGGGGGGGGGGGGGGGGGGGGGGGGTATTTGTTTGGACTGGTAAGTGTGAGAAAAAGTAAATAAACAACCCAAGGAAAACACATCGAGAGGATCTTCCCAGCAGACGGTTCACAATGTTAATCTTCACACAAACAATAAGATGTTTTCCCAGATGGGAGGGTTGACCATTTTCACCACCAGCCAAACATTGC
Organism: Conus betulinus; assembly: GCA_016801955.1. Taxonomy (NCBI): domain Eukaryota; kingdom Metazoa; phylum Mollusca; class Gastropoda; order Neogastropoda; family Conidae; genus Conus; species Conus betulinus. The sequence continues at coordinate 35,739 of JADBJO010008988.1, read as the reverse complement.
CAATCAGTGTGTGTATGTCAGGTGAGTGCTGTGGTTGGTGTGCACAGGTGTGCCCCCTCACAAGGTGAACCATGTAGAAGAGCTGGTGGAACCTCTGGGACAGAGTGTGTGGGAGCTTCTGTACAGCAGGTAAACTGGCATCATTGCGGGTGTGTGGTGGCTCGGGTCATTGTGGGGTGTGTGGTAGCTGGGATCATTGTGGGTGTGTGGTGGCTGGGATCATTGTGGGTGTGTGGCGGCTGGGGTTGTTGTGTGTGTGGCTGGAGTCACTGTGGATGCGTGGTGGCTGGGATCATTGTGGGTGTGTGGTGGCTGGAGTCATTGTGGATGCATGGTGGCTGGGATCATTGTGGGTGTGTGGTGGTTGGGGTCACTGTGGGTGTGTGGTGGCTGGGGTCATTGTGGGTGTGTGGTGGTTGGGGTCACTGTGGATGTGTGGTGGTTGGGGTCACTGTGGGTGTGTGGTGGTTGGGGTCATGTGGGTGTGTGGTGGGTGGGGTCACTGTGGGTGTGTGGTGGTTGGGGTCACTGTGGGTGTGTGGTGGCTGGGTCACTGTGGGTGTGTGGTGGTTGGGGTCACTGTGGGTGTGTGGTGGCTAGGATCATTGTAGGTGTGTGGTGGCTGGGGTCATTGTGGGTGTGTGGTGGCTGGGGTCATTGTGTGGTGGCTGGGGTCATTGTGGGTGTGTGGTGGCTGGGGTCATTGTGTGGTGGCTGGGGTCACTGTGTGGTGGTGGGGTCACTATGGGGTCACTGTGGGTGTGTGGTGGTTGGGGTCACTGTGGGTGTGTGGGGCTAGGATCATTGTGGGTGTGTGGTGGTTGGGGTCATGTGGGGTGTGTGGTGGCTGGGGTCATTGTGTGGTGGCTAGGGTCATTGTGTGGTGGCTGGGGTCAGAGTGGGTGTGTGGTGGCTGGAGTCATTGTGGTGTGTGTGGTGGCTGGGGTCATTGTCATTGTGTGGTGGGGTCATAGGGTGTTGTGTGGTGACTGGGGTCAGAGTGGCTGTGTGGTGGCTGGGGTCATTGTGCTGTGTGGTGGCTGGGGTCATTGTGGGTGTATGGTGGCTGGGGTCATTGTGGGTGTGTGGTGGCTGGGGTCATTGTGGGTGTGTGGTGGCTGGGGGACATTGTGGCTGTGGTGGCTGGGGGGGTCATTGTGGGTGTGGTGGTTGCTGGCATTGTGGGTGTGTGGTGGTTGGGGTCATCATTGGGGGTGTGTGTGGTGGCTGGGGTCATTGTGTGGTGGCTGGGGGTCATCATGTGTGTGTGGTGGCTGGGGTCATTGTGGGTGTGTGGTCGCTGGGGTCATTGTGGGTGTGTGGTGGTGGGGTGGTTGGGGGTGTGTGGTGGCTGGGGTCATTGGTGGTGTGTGGTGGCTGGGGTCATTGGTGTGTGTGTGGCTGGGGTCATTGGTGGGGTGTGTGGTGGCTGGGGGACATTGTGGGTGTGTGGTGGGGGGTCATTGTGGGTATGGTGGTGGCTGGGGACATTGTGGGTGTATGGTGGCTGGGGGTCATTGTGGGTGTGTGGTGGCTGTGGTCATTGTGGGTGTGTGGTGGCTGGGATCATTGTGGGTGTGTGGTGGCTGGGGTCATTGTGGGCGTGTGGTGGCTGGGGTCATTGTGTGGTGGTTGGGGTCACGTGTGGGGTGGTGGGGTCATCATGTGTGTGTGGTGGCTGGGGTCATTGTGGTGTGTGTGGTTGGGGTCATTGTGGGTGGGTGGCTGGGGTCATTGTGGGTGTGTGGTGGTTGGGGTCATGTGGGGTGTGTGGTGGCTGGGGTCGTTGTGGGTGTGTGGTGGCTGGGGACATTGTGTGGTGACTGGGGGTCAGTGTGGGTGTGTGGTGACTGGGGTCATTGTGTGTGGGCTTGGGTCATTGTGGGGTGTGTGTGGTGGCTGGGGTCATTGTGGGTGTGTGGTGGCTGGGGTCATTGTGGGTGTGTGTGGTGGCTGGGGTCATTGTGGGTGTGTGGTGGCTGGGGTCATTGTGGGTGTGTGGTGGCTGGGGTCATTGTGTGGTGGCTGGGGGGTCATTGTGGGTGTGTGGTGGCTGGGGTCATTGTGCTGTGTGGTGGCTGGGGTCATTGTGGGTGTGTGGTGGCTGGGGTCATTGTGTGGTGGCTGGGGTCATGTGGGTGTGTTGTGGCTGGGGTCATTGTGCTGTGTGGTGGCTGGGGTCATTGTGGGGTGTGGGGTGGTGGCTGGGGTCATTGGGGTCATGTGTGGTGGCTGGGGGTCATGGGGGTGTGTGGTGGTGGCTGGGGTCATTGTGGGTGGTGGTTGGGGGTCATTGTGGGGTGTGGGGTCATTGGGGTGTCATGTGTGGTGGCTGGGGTCATTGTGTGGTGGCTGGGGTCATTGTGTGGTGGCTGGGGTCATTGTAGGTGTGTGGTGTCTGGGGTCATTGCTATACCTCAGGTTGCACCTTGGTTTCAAACACATGAATGGGGAGGGAAACTGTACATTTTTAACGTCCTGTCTTCCATTGTGCCATGAGATACTTTGTGTAAAAAAAATGTAGAGTTTATACAGATTTTTTTTTCTTTTAACAGATTTATAGTGCATAGCTGCATGTTTTATGACTAGAGCTGTACTGGAACTAAAGAAACAAAAAAACCCTTCCCCCTTTCCCTCCCCTCCACTCTCCTTTCTCTCCCCTCCACCAAGAAACAGATACACCAGTAACAAATCACGCAGTCGTTTGATTATTGTTGCAAATGGCCAACGCTTCTATGAGGATCTGTAAATATGTCAGACAGGCTGTCACCCTGTCCACGAGTCTGAGTCTGTTATTCCATTTATCCATCCATTCTAAACAATCGGCCTGTAACCCAGCAGTCAACTGACTTTGTGTGTGTGTGTGTGTGTGTGTGTGTGTGTGTGTATGTATGTGTGTGCGTGCGTGCGTGCGTGTGTGTGTGTGTGTGTGTGTGTGTGTGTGTGTGTGTGTGTGGTCAGGTTTTGGAGGGGGGCCAGTGTGCAACAGACTGTACCCGTGTCAGGTGTGCCATGAGGAGCTGGACATGATCAAGGCGCGTCAGAAATGGGAGATGGAATCCTTTGTCGCAGTACGTTGAGGCTGCTTTTGTCCTCTGCCTCTGTTAGACACCCCTTGCCCTTTCCCTCTGCCCCGCCCTATCTCTGTCTTTCCAGTTTCTTTTCTTTTATTATCTCTGTTTCTGTATGTGTATCTGTATTCCTTTGTGTCTCACTTTCTGTCTCCTCTCTCTCTATTTCTCTCTCTCTCTTTCTCTTTCTCCTCTCCTTTCTCTCTCTCTCACTTTGTTTTCTAAATCCATTGCTACCAGTGAACACTTTTTATTATTATTATTATTATCTTTATTAACAAATAACAAGCTTCGTGACAAAATTTTCTATTTTGTTGTATATATTTTACTAATGTTGGATAAAAGGGGGAAAAAAAAATCAAGGAAAAGGCTGAGAAAATCAAAACAACTTTGGTTTATTGCCAGTGTACATGTGTTGATATGATTCCAGTATTCCCCTTGGTGGAGTTGTTTGGTTTTTTGCCGCGTACATGTGTTGATGTGATTCCAATATTCCCCTTGGTGGAGTTGTAGTTTGGTTTATTGCCAGTGTACATGTGTTGATGTGATTCCAGTATTCCCCTTTGGTGGAGTTGTAGTTTGGTTCATTGCCAGTGTACATGTGTTGATGTGATTCCAGTCTTCCCCTGGTGGAGTTGTAGTTCGGTCATTGCCAGTGTACATGTGTTGATGTGATTCCAGTCTCCCCTTGCCAGTTGTAGTTTGGTTCATTGTCAGTGTACATGTGTTGATGTGATTCCAGTCTTCCCCGTGGTGGAGGTGTAGGTCAGTTCTCTGTCTGTCCGTGTCTTAGAAGAACACCATTCTCAGTGCGTTTTCTTTTCTTTGCCCCAGAACTTTTTCCAGAACAGGGTGGTGATATTTGCCATTCAAAACTTGGGGACTTTTTAGCAGCACTGGAGTTGGTGCCTGTCATTGTAGTTGAGGTGCGTGTGTGGGTGTTTGGAAGTGAGTTGTTAGTACTATAGCCAGCTTTGTCTGTGTGTACTGTTTGCCTGTTTGTCTGCATTTCTGTGAGTTTGGTTGTTTTGTTTTTTTTTTTTTTCATTCTGTCTGAACCCTTTCACACCTCCCCATCTCTTCTCTCTCTCTTCACTATGTCTCTTTTACACCCCACCCCACTCCCCCACCCCCAGCTCCACCTTCTTAGTCTCTCCAATCTGTATGTCCTGCCAATTCTTCATTGTAGACCTTTCTCTCTGTCTCTGTTTCTCTCTCTCTCTCCTTCTCTCTCTCTCTCTCTCTCTCTCTCTCTCTCTCCTCTCCCTCCCTCCCTCCTCTCTCCCTCTCTCTCTCTCTCTCTCCCTCCTCCCTCCCTCCCTCCCTCCCCCCCCCCTCCTACCATCTCAACCTCCCTCCATCTCTGTCTCTCTTATTCTCTCTCTATGCTTCTCTCTCTCTCCCCTGTCTACCATGTCTTTCTATCCGTCTGCCTGTCTGTCAGTTTGTCTGTCTCTGTTCCCTCCCTATGCCCCCCTTCCCCCTCCCTCCCTTGTGTGTGGGGTTCAGTGTGTGTGTGCCAGCGAACCCTGACCTATGGGTAGTATCCTCAGGTGTACAATGAGTTCATGTCGGGGGAAAGTGCACTACCCTGTGATCCCATGCTCTCACTTGGACCTGGTTATCTGTCTGCCTCCACTCCCTATGCCACCCCCCTCCTCCCCTCACCCCCTCCCCTCAGTGTGTGGTTCAGAGAGCGTGTGTGCCAGCTAACCCTGACCTGTGGATACTGTCCCCAGGTGAACAATGACTTTATGTCAGGGGAGGTGCACTACCCTGTGATCCACACCCTTCACTTGGTCTGGTTCTCTGTCTGTGTCTGTCCACTCCCTATACCACCCCCACCCTCCCTTTGTGTGTGGTTCAGAGAGTGTGTGTGTGTGTGCCAGCTAACCCTGACCTGTGGATACTGTCCCCAGCTGAACAATGAGTTCATGTCGGGGGAGGTGCACTACCCCGTGATCCACACCCTCAGCATGGCCTGGTTCCGGCAGTGGGAGGCCTTTGTCAAGACCAAGACAGACAGTGAGTGCATGGGGCTTTTACAGGGGTTCTGGTGTGTGTGTGTGTGTGTGTGTGTGTGTGTGTGTGTGTGTGTGTGTGTGTGTGCGCATGTTGGTGTGTGGGTCATGGGTTCAAACCACACCCACATTGCCACAGGTTCTGGTGTGTGTCTGTTGGTGCATGTTGGTGTGGGTCATGGGCTCAGACCACTGCTGGGGTCAGGTTTCTGTGGCCCCTGAAGACCTGCTGCGTTCACCCAGCAGTAGATAGGCTAGCTGACTCTGGGGAGTGAAGGTGAAGGCAACGGAAGGAGAGGGATGTGATTCATCATGCAGTGCCCCAGACGTGATGAATTGCTGACAGCTCACAGCCCCTACCATAAGGATATGGGACTTTGGTCACCTGTGAACCTCAGTGTATGTTGCACATGGGACTGCCTGCCTCAGACATGATGAATTGCTGACAGCTCATAACTCCTACCATAAGGATATGGGACTTCCATCTGTGAACCTCAGTGTGTGTTGCGCATGGGACTGTCTGCCCCAGACATGATGAATTGCTGACAGCTCATAGTCCCTACCATAAGGATATGGGACTTTGGTCACCTGTGAACCTCAGTGTGTGTTGAACATGGGACTGTCTGCCCCAGACATGATGAATTGGTGACAGCTCATAGCCCCTACCATAAGGATATGGGACTTCAGCCTGTGAACCTCAGTGTGTGTTGAACATGGGACTGTCTGCCTCAGACATGATGAATTGGTGACAGCTCATAGCCCCTACCATAAGGATATGGGACTTCAGCCTGTGAACCTCAGTGTGTTTTGAACATGGGACTGTCTGCCCCAGACATGATGAATTGGTGACAGCTCACAGCCCCTACCATAAGGATATGGGACTTTGGTCACTGTGTGAACCTCAGTGTGTGTTGCACATGGGGCTCTCATTCCTTACCCCATCTGAAGGAAACTGGCAGACCGTGACATGGTGTCTAGTAAAAAGGGAGAGAACACACACACACACACACACAAACACACACACACACACACACACACACACACACACACACACACACACACACACACACACACACACACACACACACACACACACATATATATATATATAAACCACGTAGGAGATTCAAACCATCGATCCAGAGTTCTATCATTTCCTAGGTGGATGTGTTATCCATGAGGCCACCTGTCCACCAGGTGCTGGAGTCACAGGGTGAAGGTGCAAGTGAGTGGGATTCAAGTGATGGCACAATGGTAGAGGGCCTAGGACACAAAGGGGATAGCGCCGCTACAAACATGTTTGTCCCAGGTACATCTAGTTGCAAAGTGAGGCCACTGCAGGCAGAAATCTGAACAAATTTTTAAAGTAGTTATTAGGGTTTCGCCGAATAACGTAGACGTACAAACAAATCACAAGACAAAGCATGACACATTTCAAGCCCTTAGGTCTTCTTCTTCAGGCAAGATACACACCCTTGGGTCAACAAAAATAAATGAACAGTCACTTCATCCAGTTCAGTACAAGATGGGTGTTGAATTTCAACTTTACTTTTGAAAATTGCCCAGGGTACACAAGATTGCTGAGGGGGAGTAGTTATGCTTGTAATTCAGTTTGAAAGACATGCACGTTTTATTTTGGAATCCAGGAAAGGGTCAGAGTAGTGGTTGGAGGTGGGCAGAGGAAATGGGGGGTAGGAAGATGATAAAGGCACATGTACAGGGTAAAAAGTTGGCAGTTTCATCTCTCTGAAAATCTAGAGGAGAGCAGTCGAAGGTATGTGTGCTCTAAGCTAGTGTTAGCCTCAGAGAGACAGAGACATGATGTAACAACAACTGTGGGACAGGCACAAGTGTGCTAGTGTTAGCCTCAGAGAAACAGAGTCATGATGTAACAACAACTGTGGGACAGACACAAGTGTGCTAGTGTTAGCATCAGAGACAGAGACATGATGTAACAACAACTGTGGGACAGACACAAGTGTGCTAGTGTTAGCATCAGTGACAGAGACTAGTGTGGGACAGACACAAGTGTGCTAGTGTGTTAGCATCAGAGAGACAGAGACATGATGTAACAACACAACTGTGGGACAGACACAAGTGTGCTAGTGTTAGCATCAGAGACAGAGACATGATGTAACAACTGTGGGACAGACACAAGTGTGCTAGTGTTAGCCTCAGAGAGACACAGAGACATGATGTAACAACAACTGGGGACAGGCACAAGTGTGCTAGTGTTAGCATCAGAGACAGAGACATGATGTAACAACAACTGTGGGACAGTGTGCTAGTGTTAGCATCAGAGACACAGACATGATGTAACAACAACTGTGGGACGTCGTTCATGAGTGGAATCTCTTCAGGTCGTAGGGATTGGAGGTAGTCTTGCCCAGGGGCTGTGAGTGAAACAGTGTGTGTGTTTTTTGTTGTGTGTAAACAAGTTCGGGAGTGCACATGTGTGCCTCAGTGTGTGTACACCTTTAATTAAGTGCGTCTGTGAATGTATGAAGTACTTGCATGAGTATGTGTATATATATGTTTGTGTGTGCATGTGTGTGTGTGTGCGCGCCAGATCTGTACACATACCTTTAAATACATTTTGTACACTATGACTAACACAGTTAACAACGCCACATAACTGAAGACTACAGTCTTGATAAGTGGTGTTTTGCTGTTCAGACTTAAAGTTAGATCCATTTTTGGAGGTGGTAGCTGTTTTTACTCAGAGGATTTGCCTCTCAGCATTACAAGGTAAGATTTCCATGGAAAGGAATTGTCCATTCAAAGTTTGTACATGCTCATGCTCTTGAAGTCATTTCTGGATCAAGTAGAAAGGGGAAGCCTCCCATCACTTTTCAGAAACCAACAGCCATTGACAGAATCTGTTGAGAACAGAGAGAAGTTCCAAAACACAACTAGTTTTTCTGGGGGGAAAAAAATGAAAATAAGAAAAAAAAAATCTGCAAAAAAAAAAAACACATGTAGTCACCTGCATCTGTTTGTGTAAGTTTGTCACTCGGTTTATGTGCACACACACACACACACACACACACACACACACACACACACACACACACACACACACACACACACACACACACACAATGTTGTGTATGACCTGATCTTGATGACAAAACTTGGAAAAAATGAACTATAGTCCCAGGACAAACCTCCCTCCATTTCAGTGCAGATGGGGTCAGAGTGGTAATGAAAGATCCAGTCAGTCGTAACAGAGGTCTGTGCTCTCCACAAGGTCCCCTGGTCTCTTGGTCATGAAATACACCAACTACAGAGTTAGGGGTTCCTAGTCTCTTGGTCATGAAATACACCAACTACAGAGTTAGGGGTCCTAGTCTCTTGGTCATGAAATACACCAGCTACAGAGTTAGGGGTTCCTAGTCTCTGGTCTCTCTTGGTCAGGTAATGCACCAACTTCAGAGTTAGGGTTACCTAGTCTCTTGGTCAGGAAAGATACCCAACTACAGAGTTAGAGGTTACCTAGTCTCTTGGTCAGGAAATACACCAACTACAGAGTTAGGCGTTACCTAGTCTTTTGGTTAGGAAATATACCAGCTACAGAGTTAGGGGTTACCTAGTCTCTTGGTCAGGAAATACACCAGGTACAGACTTAGGGGTTCATAGTCTTTTGGTCAGGAAATACACAAACAACAGAGTTAGGGGTTTCTAGTCTTTTGGTCAGGAAATACACCAGCTACAGAGTTAGGGGTTTGTAGTCTCTTGGTCAGGAAATACACCAACTACAGAGTTAAGGGTTCGTAGTCTCTTGGTCATGAAATACACCAGCTACAGAGTTAGAGGTTACCTAGTCTCTTGGTCAGGAAATACACCAGCTACAGAGTTAGGGGTTCCTAGTCTTTTGGTCAGGAAATACACCAGCTACAGAGTTAGTGGTTACCTAGTCTCTTGGTCAGGAAATACACGAAATACAGAGTTAGGTTTTTACCTAGTCTTTTGGTCAGGAAATACACCAGCTACAGAGTTTTAGGGGTTTCTAGTCTTTTGTTCATGAAATACACCAACTACAGAATTAGGGGCTTCGCAGACCTGGTGTGCGCATGAGTTTGTGATAGTGTTTTTTGTGTTCACACTCACATACACTTCATCACCCGCCACATTCACTGCCATCAAGGCACAAGCACAGCTGTTCACATGTTATTCTCCCCCTGTACCCACTAACGGAACAACGGCCATGAACCAATGCAGATGTTTTCCTGCTAGCTCCGCCGGGCCCCATCGACAACAGCCGCATCATGGTGTACCGCAACGGGCAGCCCCATCTGCGCCCCACCGCTGACTACGGGCAGCTGTCACCAGACATGTGGCACTTCCTACATCGCATCTACGGGGGCGGCCCGGAGGCCATCCTCAGGCAGAGAACGGTTTCCTCCTCACAGTCCTCCGCTGCTTCATCCTCGGCCTCTGTGTCCGCGTCCTCTTCCCCTCCCCGCTCTCCAAAGGTACAGTGTCGTAGTGAAGTTAAGGCAGGTGGGTGGAGGTTTGAAGTTAGCAGGGGTGCCAACTTTTTTACTGCTGATTTTGATGCCTTTGTGCTCATTGATGAAAGACGGAGAATTCATTTTGACGTCTTTGTGCTCATTGATGAAAGATGAGAGTTAATTTTGATGTCTTTGTGCTCATTGATGAAAGATGGAGAGTTAATTTGGATGTCTTTGTGCTCATTGATGAAAGATGGAGAGTTAATTTGGATGTCTTTGTGCTCATTGATGAAAGATGGAGAATTCATTTGGATGTCTTTGTTCTCATTGATGAAAGATGGAGAATTCATTTTAATGTCTTTGTGCTTATTGATGAAAGTTACAGAATTAAGTTTGATGCCTTTGTGCTCATTGATGAAAGATGGAGAGTTAATTTTGATGTCTTTGTGTTCATTGATGAAAGATGGAGAATTCGTTTTGATGTCTTTGCGCTCATTGATGAAAGATGGAGAATCCATTTGGATGTCTTTGTGTTCATTGTTGAAAGTTGGAGAATTCATTTGGATATCTTTGTGTTCATTGATGAAAGATGGAGAATCCATTTGGATGTCTTTGTGCTTGTTGATGAAGATGGAGAATTTATTTGGAAGTCTTTGTGCCGTTTAATGAAGCTTAGAGCTGAGCTTCAAGTTACATTCTGAAAATTCACTCCTATCTTGCTTCCTGCTTCATGACATTGTTCTCCACCATTGTTTGTTGTGCTTCCTCCTTTACAACATTGTTCTCCCTCATTGTTTGTTGTGCTTCCTCCTTCATGACATTGTTCTCCACCATTGTTTGTTGTGCTTCCTCCTTCATGACATTGTTCTCCACCATTGTTTGTTGTGCTAGATGAGCATGTCCAGTGACCCTTTCCGATGCTGTGATTCTCACTGATCTCATTATGCACTTGATTTTTTACCAGCCACTGAGACAGGACGACCCCATCAAGTTCCACCACTTCCGCCACCTCGCCCACCACCCCCTCCTCCCACAGCCCTGCCCCCTCCCCTCCCCTGCCCTCCTCCGCCTCCTCTCCCATCACTGCCAGCAGCGGAAGCGAGGACGAGGTGTTGACGGGCAGCCCTTCCCCTGCGGCAGGAGGGGCTGCCGTCCTTCCGGAGACGTCCAAGGCGGTAACAGCCGCTCCACACACTCATGACACAACCACTGCCCGCAACCACTCCTCCTCCTCCTCCTCCACCTCCACCCTCACCCCGTGCGGCTCCACGCCCAAAATGAGCGAGGACGAGGCCATGGAGATGGACCGGGCACCCAAGGCTGTGGCGGTGTCGGACAGCGGTGACAGCATGGAGGAGGAAGGGTCAGGGTCACAGCCCCCTGCAGGGGTTTCCCCGGTGGCTGGGGTGGGCCCCATGCAGGACATCAAGGGCATCCCCCAGTCCATGGACGTGACGCGCCTCTGATTCTGCTCACACACACAGACAGGCAGCTCGGGGGTGGGGGGTGTGAAGTGCGTGTGTCTGTGTGTGCATGTGTGTTTTTTTTTTTTTGTCTGTGTGTGTGTGTTTGTATGTGTGTGTGTGAGTGAATGTGAAGCAGAAAGAATGGTACTCTATGTTCAACTGATGTGGGAAATCAAATGCATGCTGCAGCTGAGAACCAGGACCAGTTCATCCCCCTGTGCCGGTCAGTTGTGGTGCCATGCCAGCCACAGTGAGCACCACCACCACCCCTCCTCCCTCCTTCCTTCCCCCCTCCCTCCCTCCTCTCCTCTCACCCCTCCTTGCTCCCCTAAAAGAAACTGTGCAATGTTATGAAGAGAGGAGATTCCCCATAGTGGCCATCTTGTCCTCTCGGCCCCCCCCAATCCCCAGCGGAAGGATGGGACACTGACCTCTCAGCCTCCCCCCCAACCCAAGCGGAAGGATGGGACACTGACCTCTCAGCCTCCCCCCCCATCCCCCAGCGGAAGGATGGGACACTGACCTCTCAGCCTCCCCCCCCATCCCCAGCGGAAGGATGGGACACTGACCTCTCAGCCTCCCCCCCCATCCCCAGCGAAAGGATGGGACACTGACTGTTTCTCCTGTGCAGTCCTTTCATCCTGTGTTGACCCTGTGTGGGTGTGTGAGGCTGAGGTGTCAGCACTGTCTTGCCAGTGGCTGTGATGCTGCTGGCTGGCTGGGCTGAGCTGGTGGCACTCCAGGACATGTGGCAGTGCTCTCGCCTCTTGGTGCCCCCTCATTGTCTGTGAGAGGACTGCAGGAAGAGTGAGTGGACTTTTGGCCTGAACACATTGGGATGAGAGGGAGCAAGAAGGAAGCTGGAAGATGCAGTTTTGCTATTGTTGGTGTTGTGTGTGTGTGTGTGTGTGTGTTTCTTTTGTTTTTATTTTTGCTTTTTTTTTTTTTTTTTTTTTGCTGGTAGATAAACGGAAGTTATATTTGATTTTAATCTTGGCATGGAATTGCATAGGATAGACTGTGGTGGGAGGTAATTGTGATGGGTGGATGGATGGATGTGTACACATTGCTGCTTTACTGCCTGTGATTCTTTGGGGCTGTGCATGTGAACTTTGGGGGTCATGCATGGCCTGTTGGGGGTTGGATGATGCTCAGTGGGGGGGAAGAGGGTGAGTGGACTTGATGCACAGTACCATTCCTGTTCCCGTGCATAGCCCCTGTTCAGAGGGACCGTCGTCATTACAGACATCTTGTGCACAGCCCAGTGTAAGTGTGTGTGTGTGTGTGTGTGTGTGTGTGTGTGTGTGTGTGTGTGTGTGTGCTGGTGACTGATGCCGACACACTGAAGGGGTCTGTTTTTAGAAGCATTGCAAGGTGGTGGAAGGAACTGGGGTGGCTCATGTCATGACATGAAAAGAAAATGCAGTCACACACAGTCTAATCCACAACAGTTCCGCTGACCTTGATTACAAATGGAAGGTCTGGTCCAGACGGCTGGCTGCCTTATGCCCCCCCCCACCAAGTTTGCTGATCTGAACAGACATTTTCAGACTCCTCAGTTTGGAGTGAAGTGTATGTTCTGCACTGTGGGAGGGGTCCTTGGCTGACACCGATTTGGGGACATGGCCTTCATGGAAGCATTCCTGTCTGGCAATGCCATCGGGGGGAGGGCACCACTTCATGGGGATTCAAAACACAAGTCATGGGAGCATGTTTCTGTGAGAATTGTAGGTGTGCAGAAGTGAGGTGGCAACAGGAGAACAACCTGGAACCCTGAACAGTGAAGTCTTTCTCTGGCTGCAAGTGTCAACCCAGTGAAAAGGAGTATTGCATTGTAGAATAGGCTTGAACACTCTTCTTCGTCGTTCTTTTTAATAATTCACATCTTTGGTCTTTCTTTGTTAATTGACTTCTTTATCATTTGTAGAATGAAATGTGTGCTGGATCGTTTACCTGTTTATAGCAGAATACAGTGATGAAGGAATGTGTGTGCATATGTGTGTGTGTGTGCGTGCCCACGCGCGTGTGTGTGTGTGTGTGTGTGTGTGTGTGTGTGTGTGTGTGTGTGTGTGTGTGTGTGTGTGTGTGTGTGTGTGTGTGTGATTCTTTCCTGTTGGAAAAGCATAGACGGAAAATAGATCATTTTGGTTCCAAAGAGAGTGTATACTGTTTTTTCTTTGTGGACTAAACTGATTGACCGGTATATTTCTGTGATGTACTGTGGTACAGCCCAGGCTGCTGTACATGTTTTCTATAAACATACATTTCACAGGTCCTTGCAACCATTCTTACATTATCTTCAAAATTAAAGAGAAGGAAGAGAGGGGAAACAACAACTTAAGGTAAAAAAAAAAAAAAAAAAAATTTCGTTATGTATAAAAGTGAGTATGTCCCAACTGCAGTTAGCAAGTCATGCTTTATCTGAAATGTTGTACATGCATAATACAACACCTGTGCCTAAGCACATGTACAGATACAAACACAAACATACTCGCCCATAGATTCGCATTAGTGACTAGCTGATTATTCCATGAAACATCTCATTCTCTGTGCATTGCTTCCAGCCTAGAAGCATGTTCATGGGACCAAAAATCATGATCTGTGAATGCATCAACAGTTGTTCTTTACAGATTTTGCTGCTCTTTCATTCTCATGGATGATGCATGAAGGTGTTGTCTGCCAAGGCCATCATCATTTATTTGTCATGATGCGTTAAGCTATGGTCTGCCAAGGCCATCATCATTTATTTGTCATGATGCGTTAAGCTATGGTCTGCCAAGGCCATCATCATTTATTTTGTCATGATGCGTTAAGCTATGGTCTGCCAAGGCCATCATCATTTATTTGTCTTTTTTTTTTTAGCCACATCCCTTTGACCCTATGAATTCATTTCATGGAGTTGTGTTGGAGTTGAGTGATATCTTTCTTTTTTCCTTTTTATTTTTTGAAATGAATTTTAACTGTTTTATCTTCAGTAGTCTGAAACATTTATGTGTGTCTAGAGCATGCAGTGTGATACCAGCAAAACACACTCACACACTAACGTATACACACACACACGCACACGCACGCACGCACGCACGCACACACACACACACACACACACACACACACACACACACACACACACACACACACACAAACCTCAGCAAATGGAATTGGCTAAAGTACAAATTGTTAAAAAAGATTTCAACAGTCTGATGACTTGGGTACATGTATAAATGAAACAAAAAGTGTGACTGCTGTGATTTTAGAGACAAGCTTTTTAAAAAAATGATTCATACATTGGAAGCTTGAGTTAAAAAGAAAAGCAAAAAAAAAAAAAAAGACTCAAGTTTGAAGCAATATTAACAGATGGCAACCCTAAACCCCCTGCAGTTTCTTATGCAGAACAATTATTGAGCAGTTTTACCATCGCTTAGAGTGTTAGCGTTGAAGTCTCCTCGACAGACTTCTGTCTGCAGAAAAATTATTGAGCAGTTTTACCGTCGCTCAGAGTGTTAGCGTTGAAGTGTCCTCGACACACTTCTGTCTGCGGAAAATTATTGAGCAGTTTTACCGTCGCTCAGAGTGTTAGCGTTGAAGTCTCCTCGACAGACTTCTGTCTGCGGAAAAATTATTGAGCAGTTTTACCGTCGCTCAGAGTGTTAGCGTTGAAGTCTCCTCGACACACTTCTGTCTGCGGAAAAATTATTGAGCAGTTTTACCGTCATTCAGAGTGTTAGCATTGAAGACCCCTTGAGAGACTTCTGTCACTGGGCATTGGCGTTCATGGTTTCAGTACAGACTTCTTGTTTCTTTCTTCTTTTTTACTGTTTTGAAAATTCTCCCACTTTTTCTGTTATTCCCATGTGATTATTTGTAGCTTCCCCCACACACAGCCTGAGTGTGGCTCATTCTGTGGTCATCATGGCACCAACAGACCACAGGAAGCTGCGGCTGAATTCAGGTGGACATGAGGCAACCCACTAGAAGAGACCCTGCACGCTGCAGACTCAGGCTGGTGGTAAACAGAGTTGGCTGGCGTGATCCAGGGGGGGCTACCCTGCGGACGGTCTTGGCTGTATTTGTGATGGGGGGGGGGGGGCTGTGATGGGAATTGAACCTGAACCCCCTCAGTCTCCCCGTAGTGCCTGCCACCATGCTACGGTGGCTGATCTGTTGGTGATGATAATTCTGTAGAAGAAGCATGTGCCCATTCTGAGCCTGAAGATGGTGACTTTCTGAGATACAAACCTTGGAAATGGCCAGTCAAATTCTTGATATGGAAGGCGTTTTGTTGCCAGTAAGGAATTTCTTCAGCCTTTTATTTTATTTTATGTTTTAACTACTCCCCCAAGCTAAATATTAGCACCAGACATTTCATTGTGGCTTCTGTAGGGGAACAGAGCTTCCATCTGTTTGTATTTGCGCTATATTCATTAATTTTGCTGGATTTATTCCTCCTAAAATCTGGGAGTTAATCAGATTGTATCCCAAATTTTTAAGAGCAGGTAGGCAGTATAGACATGCACATTAAATGTTAACTGCTATTGTATTTTTCTTTTCCAAAATGTAAATAGTTGTAAACTCAGCTTGTGTAGGGTATATCTCGGCTGTTAAAATGAATTTTGAAATGCTCCACTGTTGGTTACCCTCAGGCATGGTTAGAGTTGGTGTGATGAGTAGAAATAGCAGCTCTGGGGGAAAAAAAAACAATCAAACCAACTTCTTCCAGTTTTGTCTGTGTTTTTCTTCATGGTCTGAGAGAAAAATCTCACTTGGCATTGATTCCCATGTTGAGGGCTGAAATGTTATCAAACTGACATATGAATTCTTGGTTTATCAGGTTGCGAGTTTCATAATTGCATCCAGAATCTACTTTGAAATGGTTGGTTGTCACATGACAAATGGGTGTTGGAAAAAGGCCCCCAGGTAGGGGTGTTTGAAGTGGCTTTGGCCACCTCATTCCCGATCATAGAGGTTCAGTGTTGGAAAAGGCCACCAGATAGGGCTGTGTCAGGTGGCTCTGTCCACCTCAATTCTGATCATAGTGCTTCAGTGTTAAGGTTTTCCTGCTTCTGCTTCTTATACTGTTAGTTCATGAAATGCCACTTAAGCAGGGTAATAGAGAAAAACAAAATTGATTGGGGGGGGGGGGGTGTCATATTGACAACTAAAACAGAGATTAAAAGAAAACTCTTTCTGTGATTACTTGTAAATTTTATATTCATTTGTGTTTTGTGTGCATCATTTGTTGAGTGGAACTGTTAACACACAACAGTTACAGTGAATGTGATGTGTGGTGTTACTTGAACCATAATTGGACATATATTTTCATTCCTGTAATCTCTCACATACAGTCTTTCTGTCATTTTCTTTTTATATGAAATAAAAAACATCTTCGAATTATGGGGGGGGGGGGGGAAACTGGTGTATTGAATAATTAATCATGAGAGAAAGTGACTCCCCACCCCTCACCCTTTGTCATGAAAAAAAGGAAAAGACAAATTTTTTTACTCAGATTTCGTCAGTACTGATATCTGAGATTTGGCCTTCACAGAGGTTTGGAGTTGTGCACGATTTGTGTGTCTTCTAATAAAAGCATGTGATCCCTGACGGAGACTTGGACAACTGAAAGTGCTCTTGATGTAACTGCGCTTGTTGATGCATAATATTTTGTTGCCGGTGTTAGTAGTTCTCGTGCTCGCTGTTAGATGTATGTGTTCAGTGGGTCTGGCGTTTGGCTCTCCACAGATTGTGGATGACGGAGTGAACTGGTGTAAGAGTGTTGCTGTCAGTTTGTGTGTGTGTGCTCTGTGTGTGTGTGTGTTGACCCAGATTCTTTCCTTTGGCCTCTCTCGTTGTGATTTGTACATACTTATGGACTGGGCAAGGGGGCAGAAGAGGGAGGGTTTGGTGAATGAAAGTGTGAACTTGTCCAGCACACCCATATGAGACTGCACCTTGAGATGAGAACTTCCCACCATGGAACCATGGTTTGGCTGGCACCTGAAACAGTCATGGGGGTGGGGGTGGGGGGGAGTGAGGGGGATAATTGGATGACTCATTTTGAATTTTTGATGGGAAAAACTATTGTGTAGTCCTTACTCTGTACGCTAATCATGGATGTTGCCAAAATTCAACCTCTTAATGCATGAAGATTGTCTCTGAAGGATGTTATTTGTCAGGTTTTGATTCAGTGAAAAAGAAGAAAAAAAGAGCATACAGTTCTGTTCAATTTCAGTGGCATGTTTCTGTTGAAGAAATACAACATTAAGTTTGGTTCATGTGTAATTGCTTCAGACTGCTTTAAACATGGTGTTCACCAATACAGCACATACCTAAAAGTCTGTGTAGAAAGTGCCCAGGCATGAAGATGATCCAGAGGTGCAGTGCCACTCATTCCATGGAGGAGGGTCTCATGCACGCACACGCACTGTCTTCGTTACAGCATGCGCATGCATGAATACGTTCACACACATACAGGAATGCACCTTCACATGTACTCTGTTCTTGTCCATCCCTGTTAGATCACTCTGTCTTTGGTGGAAAGAAGAAGTCATGAAGAAAAAGAGCATGTACCCAGCAGTTTAAAGAAGTATGTTTTGGGGGGTGAGCTGTTGCACATGCATATTTTTCTCTACTCACACTGTACCAATTTCTGTATTTTTTATTGATCTTGCGTTCTTTAGATTTGTCAGTCTCTTGAGAGTCACTGATAATGAAATGATATGCAGAGACCCTGCTTTGGTTTTATTTTTCTTTTTGCATTGCCACCTCTCCCAAGATTAGTACTATTTCAGTATTCTCTTGATTAGGCAGATTCTGAGAGTGCTTGATAACTGTACTCCCCTGGTTTTATTTATCTCTTTTGTTGCCCCCTCTTCACCCCCACAACCCATACTCCTCTCCCCCACCTCTTATACTCTCACACACACCCACACATGCAAAGACACACACACACACACACACACACACAAAAACACACACACAAGTGCATGTGCGCACGCACACATACACTCTCTCTCTCTCTCTCTCTTACCTCTATCACCCTGGCACACACATACACATAACACATACACACACACACACACACACACACACACACACACACACACACACACACCTTTACTCAGTCTCTCTCAGACTTCTGTCACCCTTGCACACATACACACACGCACACACATATACACATAACACACATACACACACACACATACACATA
Organism: Conus betulinus; assembly: GCA_016801955.1. Classification (NCBI taxonomy): domain Eukaryota; kingdom Metazoa; phylum Mollusca; class Gastropoda; order Neogastropoda; family Conidae; genus Conus; species Conus betulinus. The sequence continues at coordinate 17,520 of JADBJO010008988.1, read as the reverse complement.
ACACCCACACACACACAGACACACACACACACACATACACATACACATACACACACACACACACATACACATAATACACACATACGCACACATGCCTCATCATCACCCTCTCCTCTCTGTTCACATTCATGGTCTTGGTCAGGAGGTGGGGTATGAGAGTTGTCAGTTCATGCATGGAACCTGTTCTTCATTGTGGTGCTGGTGGGGAACACTTGGCCTCTGTGATGTGTGAGTTGCATGGATTCACACTGATCAAACATGAGGTATAATATGTCGGTGGAGAGTCATTGCCTTTTGTGATAGGTGTGTACAGCATCCTCACCCACCCATACCCGTCACCCCACCTGCCTTTTCCTCCCCCCCACTTCCTGCCCCCACTCCCACACCGTCTGATGGATTTTTCATGGTACATGTTTTGTGTACAATGCCATCATTGTCCTGGCTCTGTTTTCATGGTGGTGGGTTTCAACAACATGTAAACCACCTTGATGGGTGTATGCCAGTGTGTGTGTGTGTGTGTGTGCGCGCGCGCGCACATGTCTTCTCAACTTTCACAACACGATTTTGAAAGAGCATTAAATAGGTATATGTGTGTGTGTGTATGTTGTGTTTAAACTCGAAATGGGAAAAAAAACAATTATTAACTTAGAGATACAATTAATAGCAATGAAAAAAAAAAGTCAGTGGTATAAAACAAGCGCACATGCACACACAGAGGCACTTACACTCACTTGCACGCGCACGCACACACACACACACACACACACACACACACACACACACACACACACACACACACACAAAACAAAACAAACATACATGTGGATCATTTTTGCCAAGCATGGGGGAAACAATGGGGCCAGTAATGCACACCCGTTGAATAAAGATCTACAGGCTTTAAAAACCTTTCTATGATTCACGAAAATGCACCTGGCTTCTGTCCATTTCAGAAAAAGAGAACAAAAAATGACATGTTTGGCTCTCATTACATTACAGATAGCTATGATGCTTATACGTGTTAATTTGAATACAGTGATGACAAAAAATTCAGCTCTAATTTTAGGTTGGGGTAGCTTTTTGTTATTATTACTACATGTACTCACTTTTTTGAAGATCTGTTTCTTGCCTTACAAGATCAGCACTGCCCAATTACCAGTACTTTGAGGTGAAAAATGGTGACATTTCTTTTCAAGGTGCGATTTGTTAGGGCCACTGACTGATGGTTTAGTGAGGAGGAGAGGCAAAAGTGACCACCTGAAGTGGATAAAGAAGATAGTTGTCAGCTGTCTTTGTCAATATTGCTAGTTGTTTGCAGGAGAATGTACTGTGCAGAAAGTGCGTGGTCCTTGGAATGTGTCACACACTATTAATACAGAAGAATGTGTAATACACTGTCAATACAGAAGAATGTGTAACACGTTATCAATACAGAAGAATGTGTAACACAGTATCAATGCAGAAGAATGTGTAACACTGTCAATACAGAAGAATGTGTAACACATTATCAATGCAGAAGAATGTGTAACACTGTCAATACAGAAGAATGTGTAACACACATCATTATCAATACAGAAGAATGTGTAACACTGTCAATACAGAAGAATGTGTAACATACTGTCAATACAGAAGAGTGTGTAACACTGTCGATACAGAAGAATGCGTAACACACTATCAATATAGAAGAATGTATAACACACTATCAATATAGAAGAATGTGTAACACTATCAATACAGAAGAATGTGTAAACACACTATCAATACAGAAGAATGTGTAACACACAATCAATATAGAAGAATGTGTAACACTATCAATACAGAAGAATGTGTAACACACTATCATACAGAAGAATGTGTAACACACTCTCAATACAGAAGAATGTGTAACACACTATCAATATAGAATGTGTAACACACTATCAATACAGAAGAATGTGTAACACACTATCAATATAGAAGAATGTGTAACACTATCAATACAGAAGAATGAATGTGTAACACACACTATCAATACAGAAGCTAGTTCCCTGTCAATATCTCTAGCAGTGGGCATCAGAATTGTAATGTCAGTAAAAAAAAAAGTTTTGCTGTTGGTGTGATGTTTCACACTGACCAGAGCTATTGTCCTTTCAGTGTGCGGGGAATTGTAATGTGAAAAAAAAAAAAGCATTGTCCCTAACAGAAAGTTCAGAAACACAGAGATCAGTACTGTTGACCTGTCAGTATTACTGGCTGTTCCCAAAGGAATTATGATTGGAAAAAACAAAAACAAAATTGTAATGAAGTTTATTCATATTAGAATGTGAAGCGACTATGACCACAGAGAGTAGAGTGTGCAGTGGATATTTTGTTGCTCGCTTGATTTCAGATGATTCCCACAGGAGATGATACTAGGGTTGGTTATTGTAGGCTTTGCTTTTTATTATATATTATTTTATACTGTTGTTTTTAATTTTTCTTTCTCTCCATAATTTTAACCGATTTATTGATCACCTGCATATGATCAAAGATGTTTATCTGATCATGAATTTTCTTTTTGTGTGTGTCTTTTTTTTTTCTCTTGAGTGTTGGAAGCCTTTTGTCATTTTTTTGAAAAGTCTGTATTTGTCTATGTTCTGTTTTAATCTGAAATGGTCCTGTGCAGTTGCTGTTATGAACTGAATTGATGTTTGAAGGAATAAGGAAACAATGTAGTCTTTGTGATTTCATTGTTGTGTGTAGTCTTCTTATTCATTTTGTTTTTATATTTTTGCTCATGTCACCAGGTTTTGTTTTTCTTTGTAACTTACTTAGATTAAATTTTTTTATATCTTAGTCTTTATGTGTAGATTTGAGCAGTGTTGTAGAAATGCAACGTAATATTACTTTTACGTATGACTTTGCTTGCAAATGTTCTTTTTACCCCTTTTTATTTTGATGCTCAGAATTAGCGAGGTCATTGTTTGTGACACAACCAAAGTTTTGTATGTAATCCCTGCATTGCCGTTTTCAGTTAGTATTCAGTGCTGGAAGAATCTGCTTGGCAGCTCATAGTAAGTTTCTAGTGAATTCCAAGTTCCAAAACTTTTTTGTGCACAGGGTCCAGGTTTAAGGAACGTTGGAAGAGTCATGGAGAGGGGGAAAAGTGTGTGTTTGAAAGTCACTAGAATGTCAAGGACATTAAGGTATTAGGCTGTAATCGAGAGACTTCAGGGACATTAAGGTAGTAGGCTGTAATGGGGCAAGACTTCAGGGACATGAAGGTAGTAAGCTGTAATCGGGGGAGACTTCAGGGACATTAAGGTAGTAGGCTGTAATCGTGCAAGACTTCAGGGACATTAAGGTAGTAGGCTGTAATCGGGGGAGACTTCAGGGACATTAAGGTAGTAGGCTGTAATCAGGCAAGACTTCAGGGACATTAAGGTAGTAGGCTGTAATCGGGGGAGACTTCAGGGACATTAAGGTAGTAGGCTGTAATGGGGCAAGACTTCAGGGACATGAAGGTAGTAAGCTGTAATCGGGGGAGACTTCAGGGACATTAAGGTAGTAGGCTGTAATCGGGCAAGACTTCAGGGACATTAAGGTAGTAGGCTGTAATCGGGGGAGACTTCAGGGACATTAAGGTAGTAGGCTGTAATCGGGAAGACTTCAGGGACATTAAGGTAGTAGGCAGTAATCAAGGGAGACTTCAGGGAGTTTACAGATCAAGGACATGAAGGTATTTGCTGTAATCAGGGGAGACTTCAGGGAGTTAACAGATCAAGGACATGAAGGTATTATGCTGTAATCGGGGGAGACTTCAGGGAGTTTACAGGTCAAGGACATGAAGGTATTATGCTGTAATCGGGGGAGACTTCAGGGAGCTTACAGATATATCTATAGGTGAAGAACAGAAATCATTAAGGAAAAGCACTGGCTTCCAAGCACAGAAATGAGATGCTAGAAGTTCTGGCATTCCAGCTGCTCTGTCAAAAATGTGGGCCATTGCTCTGATTGTGAACACTGTGAACTGTGGAATGCAGTGGCTGAGGGCACGTTGTGTTGTTTCTACATGTTTCATTTCTATTGGTCATATTTTTTCTTGCATTTCAAAACCATTCCTGTCATGGTTTTTCATTTTTAAAAGGTTGTGCTGGTTTGACACATCTTATGAGATTCACATGATTAAAATTCAGTGCGGTAGCCTACATAACAGACATGTTTGGAACAGGGTATTCAATGCAGTGTATTAAACTGTCACATGCACGCACACACACACACACGCACATACACACACACTGGTTTTTTTTTTTTTGTTTTGTTTTGTTTGCTTTAAGTGATTTCTATATCCATAAAGATGCAAACTACCTACAGGATGTTCATGGCCCTGGTTTCTGCCCCACCATGTTTGGCCTTCCACGTTGCTGATCATTCCTGTAGCATTGCTCAATCCACACATGCCCAGCAGACTTCATTCTCAGCTGATTGATTTGCCTGTTTGGCTCCTCAGCCTTAGTCCATCACTGCAGAGAGGGTATCAAAGAGTGACTGGCTGGAGGTTGACATGAGGTAGGTGGTGGCTAGGAAACAAAGAAGTGAAAAACACTAAGCATGGGATGGTGTGTGACACACACACACATTTGGGCGTGTGTGTCCCTAGGCCAGCAGCCTGAGCTGAAGGGAAGGAGAGTTCAGCTCTGCGCCCTGCCTCAGCCACAGAATGGTCTTCTCTTCACAGTTCGATGGTTTATCTTGCTCGCCTAATTCAACCTTCAGTGTTTTTTTTTTTTTCCCTTCTTGTCATTGTTAAAATACAGTAATCCTCCATTTCAGACCAAATCCTCCACTATCCTCAGAAATCAACTGGAACCACAGCCTGAGCACTCAGTCCCCGGTGTTTGCCTGTGTTTGTTACAGGTAGTGTTTATTTGTCCTGTGTTACAGTTGTTATATTTATCCTGTGTTTGTTACAGGTATTGTTTATTTGTCCTGTGTTACAGTTGTTTATTTATCCTGTGTTGTTATAGGTATTGTTTTTGTTTGTCCTGTGTTTGTTACAGGTATTGTTTATTTGTCCTGTGTTTGTTACAGTTGTTGTTTATTTTGTCCTGTGTTTGTTACAGTTGTTGTTTATTTGTCCTGTGTTTGTTACAGGTATTGCTTATTTGTCATGTGTTTGTTACAGTTGTTGTTTATTTGTCCTGTGTTTGTTAGTTGTTTATTTGTCCTGGTTTGTTACAGTTGTTGTTTATTTGTCCTGTGTTTGTTAGTTGTTTATTTGTCCTGTGTTTGTTACAGGTATTGTTTATTTGTCCTGTGTTTGTTACAGTTATTGTTTATTTGACCTGTGTTTGTACAGTTATTGTTTATTTGTACTGTGTTTGTTACAGTTATTGCTTATTTGTACTGTGTTTGTTACAGTTATTGTTTAGTTGTCCTGTGTTTGTTACAGTTGTGTGTTTGTACCTGTGTTTGTTACAGTTACTGTTTATTTGTATCTGTGTTTGTTACAGTTACTGTTTATTGTATCTGTGTTTGTTACAGTTACTGTTTATTTGTATCTGTGTTTGTTACAGTTATTGTTTATTTGTATCTGTGTTTGTTACAGTTACTGTTTATTTGTATCTGTGTTTGTTACAGTTATTGTTATTTGTATCTGTATTCTCTTTTCATCGCCTGTTGTTGCTGTTTGTTACTTCTGGTTGGTGTTCATGTTCTTCGTTTTGCCTGCTTCTGTGCCGGCCATCTTTTCACCATCTTCCCATCTTTTGTTCTTGAGCATTGCGCCTTGAGGTTGGAGACAGGGAGTTAGGGGGAAGAGGGGTAGGTATGAGTCCCCTTATTTTGTCTTTTTCATTTTCTCTTTCTTCTTGGACTTGTTACCTCAAGCATGGAAGGATTGGTTTGTTCATCAGCGAGATTAGGATGGGAAGGTGGGGGAGTGTGGGGAGGGGAAGGAAGGAGGAGCTAGAGGAGGGGGGAGATGGACAAACCAGTTTGAACTCAAGTTGATGAAGAAAATGGAGTGAGGATAGGGATGACAATGGATCATTAACCTTCCGTGCAGATTGAGGTCAAAGGGGGCCGATCCACGATCTGTGCGACCTTGACTGAGATGGGCACTCTCTCAGCAAATACCTGTGTCACTGCTGTTATGGTCAACCTCATTTTTCTGCTTCCACCTGGGGCGACTCTTTGTCAACAGGTTCATCAGAACTTGCTGGACATGGTTGGCCCTTTGTGTCGAAAGTCTAAGGTCATCACAACTTGTTGGAGGACATAGTTGGTCTTATGTGTCAAAGTCAGCAAGGTCATCACGACTTGCTGGAGGACATAGTTGGTTCTATAGCAGCGTCTCCACAAACTAAGCAGTATATTGTGGGCAGGGGGTTTTGTGTGGGTGTTGGTGTGCATGTCTTACATTTTTTGTTGTTTTTTTATTTTCCCTCATTTACAGTGAAGGGGTTCACCCCAGGTGAGAGTTTTGTCCTGTTTGATTGTTTCCATCCCACCATGAAGACAACCACCTTCTGTTGGAGGGGAGGATGTCTAAACTCAACAGCAGTGTGCTTGTGTGGTGATTTTTCATGTCGTCCATCTCACGGCTATATGATGGCACGCTGTTCACTGACTGGAGGAATAGGACTTCAGGTGCATGCACAGTTTTTCTTGGATGCATTCATGCATGGGACCACGATGTACACTCCGATCTGAAGGGCTGTGAGGGGACAGCAGCCTGCAGACATGTCAATTCTGAACGGGAAATCACTTCCAACCTGGCTGGCTGAGGCTGGGAATCGAACCCCTGACTTTAGAACAACAGTGTCACATCTTGCCCGCCGGGCCAACCCGGCACCATCTTGGACCAGACTTGGCGGCCTCTGTAGTGACTGGGCATCAGGTAGATGATGGCCTCATGCTGATTACTCCCTGTGGCCTGCTGATGGTAGGTCTGTGATAGGACAGGTCTGGGTGTGGCTATGTAGGATGTGTGGGGAATGACCCGCTAGGGACTCATACCACTGAGGTCACAGGTTATAACATAAAAAAAGAAAAACCATGTGGATGATCATGAACTTACACAAGCTCATTCAGTACCATTAGCTTTTGGAAATCTCTTAATTAATCAAAGGATTTTGTACCTATGATAAAGGAAAAGAAGGCTTCAGTTACGAAAGGGGGGAGGAAGGGAAGCATAGTGTTTTTTTCTTTGTTTCATTTTATCATTATTAGTAATAGTGCCTAAAAAAAAAAATCAGGATAATTTCCCCACTCAAAATGGATGAAATATTTAATCTGTCAAGAATCTAAAAAGTGGGTGACTATGCACATTAAAAAAACAAACATTGATTATATCCAATAAGAAATTGAATGCATGTGAGTGATGGGAGGGGGAGTCACTTTGGGGGGGAAAAAGTGACTTCTGTTGTATAATTGAGTGTACCGAACTGAATTTTTCTGTATATTACACCATGTTTTATGCCATAGATTTGAACAGCAGTCAACTTTCTGACTGTCAGAAATTAAATGATATCAGCTTACATTTTTACACTTGACATAGATCACTCTTTACATGTTATAAGGTTTTTTTTTCCCCTCTGTACCTTCCACATATATTGATAAAATGCAGATAGTATCAGAACTTTTGTATACTTTTGAAAGGTTGTTGCTTTGAACAGATATTTGTTTGAAGATGCAGTCAAATCATAGAAGGTTACTGGGTATGTCGTTGAGAGGAATCAAGGACATTTGTAGTGTTTGGAAAGTGAAAATCACTGGAAGTACATGGATGTTGTTGGGTTTTTATGGTCTGGCTGAAAGTGGCTCAAGATAATACTGTGCACTGTGGTCTGTCAAAGGTGAATGAACATTGTTCCTGTGTTTCCTCAGCTTGATGTATTGCACAGATCTCTGTGGATGTGTTGGTGTTTCTGGTCTTGGCAGTGTCAATGTCCCAGGTGTATTTGTTTTATGTTCTGTAAATGTTTTCAGTTTGTTTGTGAAAATAAATGTCCTTTTTATAACTTGCATTGTTTTGTTCTTGATGTGTGTGTGTGTGTGTGTGTGTGTGTGCGTGTGTGTGTGTGTGTGTGTGTGTGTGTGTGTGTGTGTGTGCGTGCAAAGTAACCACCATAATTAAATGATAATCACAAAATGAAAAGAGCACAGCTTAAGGTCTGAACATCCTCAAACTGTTCTTAAATTGGGGCACACAGTTGCTCAGTAATAGTGCTGAAACACACACACACACACACACACACACACACGCACGCATGCATGCACAAAAACCTAGGCATTCTGCAAACCAGGACCACAAAGAAAGAAAACAACTTGCTCCTGAAAGCTTACGGTGCAAAGATGTTAAACTCGTCATTCACTTCAAACTTAAAAAAAGGAAGGCACAAAATATGTTGGTGGTCTTGACCTCGCCGCTTGATTGGGGGAGAAGTGAGCATTTGCTGAAGGCCATCAGGATTGTTTTCTCAGCCATCAACTTGGGGTTGTTGTCTCTCAAGTTGGCACCTGAATCCATTTGGCATCCCTCATCTGGCTGACTCTGGTGTTTGCCCTGACCGCCAGGGTAGAGGGAGAGTGGGGCTGTAGCTGTCTGGGTCTGGTGGCCAGCATGATGCCGTGCAGCACAACACTAAAGGGGGTGGGTACCATCACGCTGCCTTGTGGAATGCCCATGCCTGGGTGTTTGCCTGGGATATGGAGGGTCCCACATCCACTGCCACCTCTCTGGAAACCAGGAAGGTGTTGATGAACTGGTACATCTGACTGTAATGCCATGGACCCTGATCTGCTCCGGGAGTCTGGCATATGACACTGCATGGAAGGCCTTCTTGGTGTTAAAGGTTATGATGGTTGACCTGGATTTACTTGGTATGGTCTATTTCTGGTGTCCTCGCAGAGTCGGACGACATGTTCCTTGCAGTTGTGTCCTTTTCCTGAAGCTGGACTGGCACACAGGATGTCGCACTGATGCTGCAGTCTCGTTTTTTGAAGACCTTCCTGTAGACTTTCCTGACATTGGGGCATCAGGGTGATGGGTCAGTAGCTTGAAGTTCAGCTGGGTTGCCATGGTTTGGATGGCTACAATGATGTCTTTCCCCCAGACCTAGGGGATGTGTCCAGAGTGCCAGCAGGCTGGTAGAAGTGCTGCACCAGCTGCATGGGCTCTGGAAATGGCCACGTTCTGTGTCTGGTGCCAGGTTTCTGAAGCTGACTAAGGCTTCCCTTCTTCATTGCAGCATTTCCATAGGGAGATGGCTTGACTGGCTTGCTTTGAAGAGGTGTGGGCAAGAGTTTGTCCTTCTGGATGTCCTTGTTAAGCTGGCCATCTATCGAGATGGGGTGCCCTGGTCTGTTTCTCTGCTTCCTTTGCTACCTGCCTATTTTGCATATTTTGGACCCATGTGCAGGTCCAAGTGTTTCTTCTTTGCAGAAGCATTCCAACTGTCCTTTTGGGCTGCATCTGCAACGGTCTGGCAATGTGTTTGTTTTGGAGAGTTCCACCCTGTTTTCTTCCAAGAGGTTCTGAATTTGTTGAGGAGGTATTGTTTCTTGCTGGTGGCTTCTGCACATGCTGTATGCCTCATACTGATTTAGTCTCCGGTGCTGGGAGCTGTCCTGGGGATAGCTGCCTCTGCTTCTCTGAGGACCACGGACCTTATGGCCTCAAGGTAGATCTCGATGTCAAGGTCACTTCAGTCACCAGAACCACTCCCAGAGGCAACTTTTAGAGCAAAGAGATCTCAGTTCTTTGGTGCTGGAACTTGGGAGTGGTGTTGATCTATGTGGATGGTAGGTTTGGCGTTTGTCAGCATCAGGATTAGGAGCAGCTGGTCTGACTGAAGGCAGACTGTAGGGCCGTCCCTGCTGTCCACTCTGCGTCCAGACTGGTCTGGTATCGTCATGGTCAGGTCCATGGTTAAGCCTCATCTTCCAGTATGGCAGATTCAGGTGGTGGAGCCATTGTTGAGGATGACCAGGTTGGAGTCTGTGACTGTTTCAGGCCAGATGTTTCCCGGATCTGTTCAGCATTCCACAGTCTGGAGAGAACATTGAAGTCCATGGCTACCACCAGCTGCTGCTGTATGTTCCCAGGATGTCCACTGCAAATTTACTTCCCTCAGGGTAGTAAACACTGAGTAGGTTGATCGGTCTGCTCCTGCACGTTGGTATGCACATGTGGCGAGGGCAACATCTAACCTGACCTGTGGGGAGCAGCCAATAACCTGACCTGTGGGGAACAGTCAATAACCTGACCTGTGGGGAACAGCCGATAACCTGACCTGTGGGGAACAGCAATAACCTGACCTGTGGGGAGCAGCCGATAACCTGACCTGTGGGGAATAGCCAATAACCTGACCTGTGGGGAACAAATCTTCAATAAATGTCAGCGAACCGCCCAGAGAAACGTGGACAAACGAGTCACAAGACAACACACAACGCGTTTCGACCTCTTATGTCTTCCTCAGGTGAAACAAAGACGGACAAAAATAACGAAAATGCACTTAGCTTTGATCGCTTCAGATTGCTTCTGAGTTCAGCGCAAGGAAGGCGCCTTCCTTGCGCTGAACTCAGAAGCGATCAAAGCTAAGTGCATTTTCGTTATTTTGTCCGTCTTTGTTTCACCTGAGGAAGACCTAAGAGGTCGAAACGCGTTGTGTGTTGTCTTGTGACTCGTTTGTCCACGTTTTCTCTGGGCGGTTCGCTGACATTTATTTAAGATTTGTTTAGATTTCCGCCTGCAGTCGTTTCACTTTGCAACTAGACCTGTGGGGAACAGCCAATAACCTGACCTGTGGGAAAACAGCCGATAACCTGACCTGTGGAGAACAGCCAATAACCTGACCTGTGGGGAACAACCAATAACCTGACCTGTGGGGAACAGGATGCTGTATGTAAGCTGGGAGCTGACACACGTCTCCACCATGACTCTGCCTGCTTTGAGTGCCGCAACTGAAGGGTAGAAGGGTAGGAGCCATCAAGGTCAGGGAGGCTGTTCTTGGATCTGCGTGATGGTACCACCAGCACATCGATGGGCGGTTGGCTCCAAGGAGTGTGTTCTTGGATCTGGGTTATTGTATCATCAGCACATTGATGGGTGGTCGGCTGCACGGGTAGCTAGTGAACAAGGAGACTTTTCTGTTGCTGATGGCTCTGCGCTTCCGTTGGAGCCTGGACAGTTGATGTGTTCATTTTCTACTGCAGTTAGGACTGTAACTTTTTCTGAACAGAGGCATTATAACCAGTGGTATTTGTGGTCGCTCTATCAGTGAAAGGGTAGGAAAAGGAAAAGCCTAACAGTTCACGAACACTGTGACGAACGTAAAACCTCAGTGTGGTCAACTGCAGTAAAGAACAAGATGCAAAGCACATGTAAAACGTACTCCCAGTTTATCTTGAATACGCGGGAGATATTCCAAAGAGGAAAAAAAACCGTTGTAGGGCCGTTAAAGCCGTTAGTAACGGCTATTCTGGTAAAACATCGGCCATCTTCCGTTACCAACAATGAAAATACCTACCAATTTTCAGAAAGATCGGCCAAGTACTTTCTGAGATATCAATAAAGAAGAAGAATTCCATAGAGGGAACGAAAAAACCGTTAGCGCGTCGTTAGTTACAGCCTATAAGCCCCGTAAAAATAAACATGCGCATCATCTTTGACTCATTATAGAACATACAGAGTTTCGAACAGAATCTGTTCCTGGTAATTTGTCCTGGCGATTTTGAGTCGGCAGCGTGGACATTTTGACCACGGCCTGGACACAACACACACGTCACACCACACCACTACACCACCACCCACCCACGACTGCATTTCTTCGTTCCCATCGTAAAGTCTCCTCCCCTGCTTCTATAAGAACTTGGAGTTACTGCAAAAGCGTGGGTAATAGTCGGCCTACCCCCACTGTAAAGCAAAAGCACCGAATGGCCCTTGTTTTTCGTGCTGCCAAAATGCATGGCTGCCATGTCTTTTACGCTAGCTTCCACAGAACATCAGTGATGCTTCCTTCGTTTGCTTCCTAGGAGTGTGAGCATTACTGGGACCAACTTGACGTACGCCTCTCGTATCGGAGGCGAACTATTCCTTGCCTGAGGAACTCGCTTAGCGGCGAGGTCGGAGGAAGATATTGCAGAATCTAATCGTAATCAACGGTGTGCATACAAGACAGCGACTGGGTAGCCTTTGACCTGAACACTGAAAACAGGAATTTTCAGAAACAAATTGATGATGAAAGCGAGTTATCCCCGTGTCCATGGTGCCTAAAGAGAGTCCAGACGTAATCCGTAGAGAAGACCGGTGCCACAATCAGACTTCCCTTCCTCCCTTTAAGCGTCCCTCCCGTTGACACTGAGTAGAGAATAAACACTCTGCACCATTCCGTGCCCGTCTAGATGAACGTATGTTACCCAGACAGCTTTGAGCACGTGTTTAGACCATGTCTAAATAGCCCCCCCCCCCCCCCCCCCCCCCCCCCCCCCCCCCACCCCCCCCGTAGAGCCCCCCACCCCCCACCCACCCCCCCCCCCCCCCCCCCCCCCCCCCCCCCCCCCCCCCCCTCCCCTGTTAGGGTCACCCCCTCCCGCGCCCCGCCCCCCCCCCCCCCCCCCCCCCATGCTCCCCCCCCCCCCCCCCCCCCCTTCCGGGCCCTCCCGCGCATTTTCCTTCACCCCCCCCCCCCCCCCCCTACGATCCCCCCCCCCCCCCCCCCCCATTAATCCATCCCCCCCCCCCCCCCCCCCCCCCCCCCATTCGACCCCCACCCCCCCCCCCCCCCCCCCCCCCCCCCCCGATCGCCGCTTCCCCCCCCCCCCCCCAACCCCCCCCCCCACCCCCCCCCCCCCCCGTCCCCCCCCCCCCCCCCCCCCCCCACCCCCCCCCCCCCCCTCACCCACCACCCCCCCCCCCCACCGCCCCCCCCCCCCCCCCCCACCCCAACCCCCCACCCCCCCCCCCCCCCCCTCCCCCCACCCCCCCCCCCCCCCCCCCCCCCCCCCCCCGCCCCCCAGCCCCCCCCCCCCCCCCCTCCCCCCCCCGTTGTTGTCCCCCCCCCCCCCTCTCTCTCTCTCTCTCTCTCTTCAGTACTAAATATTGCATAAAACCTAGAGTTTGTGTTCAACCAAATTCCAGCGTTATTGACGCTGAGTCAATAGACTATTTAAATCAGGCCGTTAAACTTACTCAGTAGCGTGGCTTAGGACTTCACGCGCCACTACATCTACGATGCTAGCCAGTCTGGAAATTGCAGAATCTAGTCAGGGAAAAACTAATTATCACATTTCAAGCAGCCATTGCTATTAGGCGACAACAATACACATCCCAGGGAACCAAAGCGCAACCTCTGTTTATGCTAGCATGATTCGCTACTGATACGCTGTTTCCTTTTTCCCCCACTGATGTTTTTTTTTTTTTTTTTTTTTTAAAACAGGAGTGAATGGTGGTGTCAGTGGAGAGATATAGTGTACCTATCGCGTTCCTATTCGCTGATTGGCTCGCTATATCATGATGAATGATCTTGCTGGTCCGCTTCGGTTTTATTCTGCGCTTGTCACTTTTAGGCTCGAGTTCCGTCCGGTTGCTTAATACCTTGATTTTTCCCTGAGCAGCCGATAATGCTCCCTATCAGGTGATAAATGTCGAGCGTCGTGTACTCTGTCCTGCGTTATGTTTCGAATCATGACGGGTCCTGATGTATTAGATTTTATTCAAATTTATATTATTGTCTTAGCATGCCGATATTTGGATAGAAATGAATTATCTCTCTCCTCTCATTCTAGTCTTACGTTGTCTGTATGTCATTACGGGCTGTCTGTGCATACTGTCTGTTCTGTAACTGTCTGTCTCCGTCTTCTCCTCTCTCATCCTCTCTCTATCTCTCTCTTACTCTTCTGGCGTGGTTCTTCATCTCTCTCTACTCTCTTCGTCTCGCTACGGCTCGCGTATCTCGATCGATGTCGCTTAGTTAATTAATGTATAGTACTTGTGGTAGTTAAGGTCTTTGCCTAGTGTTGAATAGTCAGGAAGAAACATAAAAAGAATAGCGAAGAGCCGAAAGCTAAATTCTACATGGCTGATCGCTACTCTCTACCTCTCTCTCTCTCTACTCTTCTCCTCTCGTCCTCTCTCTCTACCTCCTCTCCTCTCTCTAACACCACACACACACACACACACACACACACACACACCCGCCACACACACACACTACACACACACACAAACACACACACAAAACACAGAACACACACCCGCACACACCATGAAAAATAAGGTTATGATTATGATGCTAGATTCAGTGAGCTTACTGCCTAAACTGATGTAGTAGTACCGCGTTGTTTCTTCGTTTGCCTTCTAACCACATAAAAATGTTGATTCCTATTGATGCCATTGTAGTTGTCTAATTATTGTCCTCTAGCACCAGTTTGTGTAGGTTATATATTATCGAGTCTCTCTTAGTTACTTACAAAAGTAATGCAAATCTATCTATCTACTCTCTCCTCTCTCCTCTCTCTCTATCTCTCCTCCTCTTCTCTACTCTCTCTCTATTCTCTCTCTCTCTCTCCCTTCGAGATAGAGGACGATCTTCGTATTCCATATCTGTATGTGTGTGTGAATCCCTTCTTCTTTGTAATCTCTTTTCTCATTGTTTGTGGACGTCCAATAACATGTTACCTCTCTCTACTCCTCTCTCCTCTCTCCTACTCTACCTCTCTCTGCTTCTGACTCTCTCGCGCTCCTTCAATGTATCAAAGAGTCATAATCTGCATTACGTTTTGTTCTAACATTTCGGAAGATGAACGGTTCCGCCCCTTAAGCCCTCATGAACCCAGAGGGGTTTGTATAACCAGTTCCTGACTACGTCCTAGTCGCTAGTTTGTTAAAAGATTTGTAAGTCTTAAGTCGCAGCTAGTCATAAGTGAGTACATTAACGGCGGCAAGGGCCCGGATGAAAAAACAGCATGCTGATTGACTTAGTCTGTACACACTGGGAGAACATAAAGACACCCTAATCATCGACTCAGATGTATCATCCATACTCCACGCTCTCTCCGAAAGCTTTCTTATTTTCGCCGTTGAACGTAACTGTGCGGTATCAAGGTGTCCGCCAAAGGAAGACATGGTAGCCATCGCACTGATACCTGAAGCAGTTGAATTAGTTTTATACTGTATCGCTGATGAGGTTGTTCTTACTGTCCGAGCAACAGTTCGTCAAGGTTTGCAAAAACAAACTAAATTATTGAAGAAGAAAGGCCAGACGACGCAGTAGGTATCAGTTAACTTGGCTAAGGACGGCCATTATAGTGGTCTTTAGATGGATGGTCCATTCTCGTCAGTCACTATCAGACGTATGCCCCACACAATTGGCGTCTTGATTGAACATGCAGATGTTCAAGAGAGTACCCACACTTCTATACATAACAGTATCATTGGAATGATTATTTTCAACCCAAAATTACAACTTCTCCGTTCAGCGCCATGGGGAAGAATCTCTTGAATGAAAGGCGAAAAAAAAAGAGGTACTCTTTTCTACTTGAAATTCTGAAATCCCTGAGAAAACTGACTATTGTTAGACTGTGGTATATTTTGGAAAAGTTTTTGATACAAAGATAAGTTAAAACCTCTCTTCTTCTTTAATTATGCAGCTGAAATCTTTGGGGATTACATGAAAATTTGCAAGCCAGCTGGAAAAAAGTACCACACGTGTGCTCGGAAGCTAGAAGCGTTTTCCTCAAGTCATATTCAATTCATCCCGCACCGTGTTTTGTCGTTTAATGGAGAAATGTGCAGATACCCGCTTTGGTTATATAAGTCCATTTGTGAAAATGTTCTTAAGTACTGGTTTTTTGAAGATCTGGAAGCTACCCCAGGTCCCGTTTCAGCAGGCAAGCCTATGATTATGATGCTTTTCGAAATGGAAAAAGGTATAAGCAAAACTGGGCGTCTATAACCGTTTATTAAAACGTAAGAAAGTCCTTTCAGAACAGGGTTTGGAATAGTGTGGATGACCCAGGAAGTAGGAAATGAGCAATTAACAGTTCCTTGCGGAATTTAAAGGACAGGCTTATTTGTTCTTTGACACAGAATTGGCACTCAGATATGGAAAGTAAAGGAAAAATATCGCTGTTCTGCTTTTTCTCATTTAAGAATGTGTTCCTCCTGAAAAGTTTCTCAATGTCATTAACAGATAGATGGATGCACAGAATAAATTACGCAAGATTTAGGTTGAGAACTTTAGGTTTTAAAGCGGAACAAACCGATGTTTGAATGTGACCCTACACACCAAAGAAACATCACACGAATCTCCTGTCCTGTCATCAAAAGTAGACATATCTATTGATGACGAAGAAAACTTTTCTGTTCCACTGTACACCAGCTTATAATGAAGTGCGGACAAAATTGTTCATTGTTCCAGTTAGATATAGCGAAAAGACAAAAAGTTCGCTGGACCGTGTTTATCATCAGATGATGAAACCTTGTAATTAAATCAGTTGCGAAAAATTCATCGCGGGAGGAAGCATGAAAATTAGACAGATGAAGGATAGATGACGTTTAAGATAATACATGTATAAGAAGAGATATCTGAATGAATATTATAATAAGAGATATCTGTATGAATATTTATCATGTGGAAGAGATCAGTAAAATACAATGACATCATTTAATTGAGTGGATGGTCGAGTCAGTCTTCTTTTTTTTTTTTTTTTTTTTTTTCCCCCAAGTTGAAGAGATCGGTAAAATACAACGTCATCATTTGATTGAGTGGATGGTCGAGTCAGTCGTAAGGTTTTTTTTTGTTTTTTTTTTTTTTTTTGCACTTAACATTACTCCTGTGCGAGAGGTGAGGAGACATAACGAAATGTTACGAATTTATTAGTTTTTGTTAACTTTGGATTTGATACACACTAGGAATGAAAGTGTACTATTTGTTTTGCAGGAAAGGAAGAGGGAATGTTTTTGTCTGTTACCTCTCCCCCTTGTCAAAAGACCTCATTGGTAATGACAATAAAATATCAAAGTGTCAAAAGTGTCAAAGTGTCTCTCTCTCTCCACCCGATTCCGTAAATGTATAAATGGTAGTAGCCTATCTGATTCCACTGAGACACGAAACAGGACACCATCATGAAAAGTCCTGCCGTTGAATCGTTGTCACTTGAATTTATTGGTGTGTGGAAAACGCTGTTTGTGTTTGTTGCCATGTCTGAAGTTAGATAATACTGACATTTTCAATATTTAAGGTGAAAGGCAGCTTACTAGGTGTTGTCACTGGCAAAACACGTTGGCCAGAGGAATATATCCAAGGCAAACGTACTCCTCCCCCCCCCACCCCTCCCCCCACCCCATTTGCTTCTTGGTGGTGGTTGTGATTGTTGTTTGCTTAAAAATTCGTGCCATGTTTGTCTGTTTAAACATTTTGATTTTGTGCATACGTTGTAGGCCCTATATATAAGACTACCGTCGTAGTAACAGTAACGACAAATATGAAAAATGGGCAACTAACCAATACTTTAACTTTACTGTAATTACTAAAGAACCATTGCCAGTGTCATTCTCAT
>JADBJO010008987.1:77759-85257 GCA_016801955.1 Conus betulinus | reverse complement strand
TTTGGTGTGATCTTTTCAGATAACACTTACCCCACCCACACACACCCGACCACCACACACACTACCCACCCACACACACACCCATATATATATATATTACATATATAGATATATATATATAATATATATTATATATATATTTACCTCCATTGTGGTGTCTGAATGTTCTGCTTCAAAACGTTTCTTCCCAGAGAAAAGTGTACAACGGTGTCCATCGCAATGTCAGCATGGACCGCTCGCAGCATTCTTTCATCTTCATCCCATTGCATTTTTTTTTTTTTGTTAAACAAGTCTTACCTTTTATCCTATGTAACTGGGCAGTATTATCAGAGCTCCAGTCAAGCGCTATTTCTATCTCCCTTCTGATTATACTTTCGGGTTTCTTCTTCTTTTAACACATCTCTCTCTCTCTCTCTCTCTCGTCTGTCTCTCTCTCTCCTCTCTCTCTCTCTCTCTCTTCCTCCTCTCTCTCTCTCTCCCTCCCTCTCGTCTCCTCTCTCTCTCTCTGTCCTTTTTACAACCTAATCTTTCTCGCTTGAGCAGGTGAAAAAGCAGTTCACTTGTAACAGCTAAAGACGGCATTGATCTGTAACAGATCAGTAGTGGATGTGATTGTTTTTGACAACGCTTTTTTTTTTTTGACAAAAACAGAAAGCCCGAAAAACAAAAGAGCTGACGATAAGAGTAGGAAACTCCTGGTCTGAACTGCATGGTGAAAAGTGTGCGGGTGGGGGGGGGAAGAGGTAGAGTAGTGATGGGTTGGTAAGAAGATTCCATCTTTGCGAAAAAAAAAAAAACTGTGAAGAAAAAGATGGACTGCAATGAAGAAAGAGAGAGAGAGAGAGAGAGAGAGAGAGAAGAGATAGATAGACAGACAGACATCAGACAGACAGACATTACAGATCATGATTATCATCATGAAAGCAATGAGAGAGAGAGAAAAGCGTGGAGAGAGAGAAGAGAGAGAGAGAGATAGAGAGAGAGAGAGAGAGAGAGAGAGAGAGAGAGAGAGAGGCGAGAGAGAGATGATAATCATCATGAATATGCACAGCAAGAGAGAGAGAAAGCGTGGAGAGAGAGAGAGAGAGAGAGAGAGAGAGAGAGGGTAGTCCTACAGACAGACCGAACAGACGGACCGGACGGACGGACAGTCCCAAGCAAGAGAACAGAGACAGAGAACAGCGAGACAAGCAGACGGAGTAAAAAGAAACGGTTTTCTTTTCTTTCTTTCTTTTCTTTCTTTCTTTTTCTTTTCTTTAATTAAACAGCGCTCCAAACAGTTCTTTATTCTGTTGCAGAACACTTCAGAATTGCTCGCAGGTTTTGCCTTGTTTGTTTTGTTTGTTGTTGTGGCTGTTGTCGTGTGTGTTGTTGTTGTTGTTGTTTTTGTCGTTGTTGTTGTTGTGTTTGTGTGGGGATCAGAGAAATTTTTAGATAAATACAACTGAATGCTTAAAACTTACCCAACAGATCCCCCCTGAAGATGAGATTTCTTGTGTTTCATTCATCAGCTTCAACGATTTGAAACGCCATCATTAACCTTTATCCCTAACGCATTGAAAATGTTTCCTTTCTTTTCGTTTTCTTTTGTCTTGTTGTTGTCTTCTTTGGTTTTGTTTAAAGCAGTAGCTGGGCTAATCCTGGCACAGTTCCGGGCTAGCAGCCCAGCATCCCCCCCCCCCCCCCCCCCCCCCCCCCCCCCCCCTCCTGAACAGAAAATTGTACTGTTTTATGTTTCAGCTTCAAAGAGCCGCCAGCTTCACGTTCATTCCTCTTGGTCATTTTACGTGTGTTTGGACCAAACTTTTTTTTTTTGCCTTAAATTTTGTTGATTTTGCTGCTATAGTCGTTTTCTGTGGTAACCATTATCTGGCCTCTTCTCAGCAGAGTTCAGGCTGGCACCCCGTTTATCGTCCACTCCACTGTCCATTTCCCTATTCCCACCCCCCCCCCCGTCCTTTTATCCACCCATGCCCCCACTCCCCACCCCCCACCCCCCCCCCCCCCCCCCCCCACATACCCCCTCCCTGCCCCCACCAACCACCCCCACTCTCTTCTACCCAACCACCCACTGCCCCTCTCTCTCTCTCATCTCTCTCTCTCCCTCTCTCTCGCTCGATCTCTCTCTCTCCTCTTCCCAGCCTAATGTGTGTGTAGTGCACGTGAAAAACGACAGACATGCAGCACCTAAACGTGACACTGAGCGATGAAGTTGTTTGCCTTGTGACACTTTTTTTTTTTTTTTTTTTCGGTTGAAAGAACCGACGAAAGCGAGGTGAAAATTGTGTTGAAACTCGCTTTGAAATAGCATGAAAACGATCCGAAGATGCCGTATGTTGTTTTGGCGGAAGGGAGATATTCGTTTTGTTTTTTCATTTTATTTTGGTTTCTATGGGGGTGAACGTGTTGCGGGTAAATAAAGCAAAGAAAGAGTATTGGGAGAGAGAGAGAGAGAGAGAGGGGGGGGGGGGAGAGAGAGGAGAGAGAGAGAGAGAGAGAGAGAGAGAGAAGAGGAAGAAAGAAGAAGAGGGAGGAGGAGGAGTAGGAGGGGGAGGAGAAGAAACAAGATGCAAAAACATTTAAACGTAGTCCCCCAGTTATCTTGAATACAAGTGCTTCTCAGATATTCCATAAATAAGATCAACCGTTTTGGGCCGTTTATAGCCGTTAGTTATTCTGGTAAACTAAAACATCGGGCATCATCCGTGACCCATAATGAACCTACGTACAAATTTCAGAAAGATCGACCGAGACGTTTCGTCTGGAGCGAGTGGAACACATTTTGACCACGGGCAGACAGACAAGACAGACACAACAGACAGCATTTCTTCGTTCCCATTGTAAAGTACTCCTGTTCTATTAGAACTGGGAGTACAAGAAAGAAGAAAGGTAGAATTTCATGAAAAGAAAGTGTGCCACAGAAAAGACAAAGATAGTAACATAGAGAGGAGTAGGAGGAGATGTTATGATTGATATCTGGAGAGAGGAGAGAGAGAGAGAGAGAGAGAGAGAGAGAAGAGAGGAGAGAGGAGAGAGGAGGAGAGAGAGAGAGAGAGATCATTTTCTGTTTGAGAGGAGGGAGAGAGAGAGAGAGAGAGAGAGAGAGAGAGGAGGGGGAGAGAGCGAGAGAGAGAGAGAGAGAGCAGTTTCTGTTTGATCAAAGTAGTATTCAAAATTGTTCGTTGCTGGCCCGTTGAAGACAGCAGTGTCGTACGAACAACAAAATTAACGATCGCACTTAGCACAGCCCTTCTGTTTCAACGAATGTGTCATGTTTAATGTATGTCTCCCTGAACCACTGAACCGGAATCGGCCGCCTTTGTCCAAGCATCTTCATACCATTCAAGCGAAATGTTGTTGTTGTTGTTGTTGTTGTTGATTGTTGTTGTTGTTGTTGTTGATTTCATCAAAATAAACTGTAGATTTCTTGGCACATCTCAAGATCGGCTTTATATCCATCTTCACGCTCCACATCTCTGTCTTCTCTCTGTCTGTCTGTCTCCTCTCTCTCTTTCTCTCTCTCTCTCTGTCTCTCTCTCACTCTCTCTCTGTCTCTCCCCCTCTCTCCTCTCTCTCTCTCTCTCTCCCCTCTAGCCTCTTGGATTTATTGACTCTCCTCTTCTCTCTCTCTCTCTCCTCTATTGACTGTCTCTCTCCGTCTCTCTCCCTCTCTCACACCACACACACACACACACACACACACACACACACACACACACACGCAACACACACAAAGCACGCACCGAACACACACACGTGTGCTTACGCTCTGTGTGTTTAGAATGGATCAATATGCTTTTAATTCTGTTGTAAAAAAAGACGTAGAATTCAGTCAGACATTATCCTTCCTGAACTACCGATTGAAGAGAGGTTTGGGTGGGGGAAAGCGATTCCAATGATAATGGATTTTTTTTTTTTTATTATTGCACATGAAAAGTAGTTTCTCTCGCTCTTTCTCTCTGTCTCTGTGTCTCTGTCTCTGTCTATCTGCCTGTCTGTCTCTCTCTCTCTGTCTCTCTCTCTCTCTTCCTCTTCTCTCTCTCTCCCTTCTCTCTCTCTCTCTCTCTCTCTCTCCCACTACTCATCTCGTCTTTCTCGTACTCTCTCACTCCCTCTCTCTCACACACACTCCCTCTCACTCTCTCTCTCACACACACTTTTTTTAACGCACACACATACACACACATCACACACACATACACATACGAGACAGAGAGAGAGAGAGAGAGACGGAGACAGACAGACAGACAGACTGACAGACAGACTGACAGACAGAAGAAGTGACAGAGATAGACAGACATACACGTATATAGAGGGAAAGTTGGGGGATTAATAAAGCTCTTGGGAAGATCGTGCTCGATCACTTCAACAGGACCAATAACTAATTCTGGGCACTGCGTCAAGGCATGATGTTGTCTTAGGGACACTCATGTTCATATTCATCCCTCACATCCCATTTTCCTCGTTCCCGTTCTCGTTCTTCCAGTACTGTCCTTCAAACGGATGATCCCAGCCCTCTTAACGATAAACATTCCACATGTGTTTCTCTACGAAACGATTCGTTGTAAGCTGTGTGATTTGTTTACAATGGAACTCCGAAGAATAAACGCCAGGCATCGGAACGGCAAAGACCAGAACTCCTTCACCATGCCATCAATGGCCCATCATGTGGAAGATGGCCTGGGGGTTTGTTTTTTTTTTCTTTGTTAATGAGGGCTGCTAATTTCCGCTTTCTGTTACAAACGTTGGTGTGCTTTCTTCCAATATCAGATGACTGGACAAAAGTGAGGAACAGGTATGGATGTTGTTGTTGTTGTTGTTGTTGTTGCTGTTGTAGCTCGTCGTCGTCGTCGTCGTTGTCGTCGTACCCTGGCTAAAAGACCCCAGGAATCATCATCCAAACAGCCGAAGAACTTGAACACTATGGTACAAATGCATCAGCTGGGGATGAGAACATCACGTGTGTGACCGTTTTTTTGATTACCCCGCCACGTGGGCAGCCACACTCCGACTTCGGTGGGATCTGGTGACTGGATAATCTTCTGCTAGGAGCTTGTCACAACTGAAGATGACAACCCCCGCATAACTATGCAGAGCATAACAACATTTTGATGTAGTCTTGCTGTTCTAGCCAATGTCAATTAGCCTGACACAGCCTTAAGCCAAGGCGTACAGGTATAGATGAAGTGAAGGTTTTGATTGAATAAAATGCGATCATTGACATAAAGACTGTCAATAATAGAAAGGACGAGCAAAAGGGAGAGGAAAGGGGTGTGCACTTTATTACGGTATATCAAAAGACTGTAGACAAATCCAGTTTGATAAGTAAGCAAAAACGCTATGTAGACAAACTACAACAACATCAAATGGGTTTGCATTGCACTAACATCAAATGAGTTGCTTTGCACTATTATAGAGAAATATTCTCCCGCTGAGCTCAGCCTTAATTTCACACAGGAAAAATCTGCTGACATTATCTGATCCTGTACTACAAAAACTGGTAAAAGAAAAATATCCATTGGTCTGCTTAAAGAGAACCTCAGTGTTCGAAATGAACGGGCAGCAAATTTCAACCAGTTTAAACCATCTGAATAACAGAATCTGACAAAGAACGGCAAACGCACAGGTCTTGGAAGCCAAAAGAGATGCTTTGGAATGTCGAACAAATGATGCGAAGATTCTTCATAGCAAAAAAAACGCCATCAGATATGTGTGACAACCTGTTTAACACAGTCTCTCTCTCAGTCTCTCTGTCTCTGTCCCTGTCTCTCTGTCTGTCTGTCTGTCTGTCTGTCTCTCTCTCTCTCTCTCTCTCTCTCTCTCTCTCTCTCTCTCTCTCTCTCCTCTCTCTCTCTTGAACGTTCAAAACACAACAAATTTCTTCTCGCAGCTAAACTTTACGCCGACCTTTTAAATCTTTGTAAAGGTGGTTTGTTTTCTAAATACACTTCATTTTCGACAGAAAAGCCATGAAAGATGGACTGATTGAAGAGAGATTGAAGAGAGAGAGAGAGAGAGAGAGAGAGAGAGAGAGAGAGAGAGAGTCTTAGATTTATTATCACGCACGCACACACGCACACAGACACACAGACACAGACACACACACACACACACACACACACACACACACACACACACACACGTACACGCACGCACGCACGCACGCGCACGCACGCACGCACGCACGCCACACACACCACACACACACACACACACACACACACACACACACACACACATACACACGCGCGCACGCGCACACACATGCGTGCGGATGGTGGTCGCGCACGCGCACGCATACACACATACACACACACACACACACACACACACAACACACACACACACACACACACACACAGAGTCACAAAGAATATGAGCGCACACGCACGAACAATTGCACTGTGTTCTTGCAGTGGATCATTATTCTTTTTTGTTCTAGTAATTGTAACCTTCTTTTAGAATCAACTGAAGAGGAATTGCGGGTGATGAAAGCGATTCGGATGATACTAGATATTTTCAATACACATGAAAAGTAACTTATCTCTTCCTCCCTCCCGCCCTCCCTCCCTCTCTGTCTGTGTCTATCTGTCTGTCTGTCTGTCTGCCTCTCTCTCTCTCTCGCTCTCTCTCTCCCTCACTCTCTTTCTCTCTTACACATTGTGAGAAGGGGCAGGAAGAGAGAGATACGTTGTGTGTGTGTGTGTGTGTGTGTGTGTGTGTGTGTGTGTGTGTGTGTGTGTGTGTGTGTGTGTGTGTGTGTGTGCGTGTGTGAGAGAGAGAGAGAGAGAGACGCAAAGATGCAGATAGAGAGAGACGAAAAGAAAGAGAGAGAGAGAGAGAGGAGAGAGAGAGAGAGAGAGAGAGAGAGAGAGAGAGAGAGAGAGACGCAGAGACTGAGACAGCGGTAGGGCAGACGTACAGGGTTCTTTGGGAGATTGTGCTTTATCAGTTAAAGAGTGAGTAATCGTTGTCGTTGTGTCATCACATGATGTCGTGTTTGGAATAATTATGAGACGTGGTCATGTGACGACTTTGTCACTTCTCCACCCTCATCCCTCCCATCTTCCACCCACACAGCCCTCTCTCCCTGTCGTCCCTCGTCTTGTTTTTTTCCTACCTGTTCCATCGGTACACACCCTCAAACAGACGGATTTCCAGACATCCCTCTTTTTGTTTTTTTCCTTCCAGTTTCATCGGAACACGCGCCCTCAAACAGACGGATGTCCAGACGTCCCTGTACTTGTTCCATTGGTACACACCTTCAAACAGACGGACTTCCAGACCCCGGGCGATAAACAGTTAGCAGGTGTTCCTTTACCTCACGAGTCTAAGCAGAGGGTGCGATTGTGGTTTGTTTACAATGGACCCCCAGGCAGCAAAGCCATGCATTGCAACAACAACAACAACGAAGACCAGAGCTCTTCTGCCCTTCCCTTCCTTCAGTAGTCCTTGATCAGAGAGATCAGCTGGTTGGGTTGCTGTTCAAATGAGGGAT
>JADBJO010008987.1:67759-70259 GCA_016801955.1 Conus betulinus | reverse complement strand
AAGCTTTGGACGAAATGTATGATTACAGTTTGAAATATGATCATTGACGTTAGACTTCTTATGATAGAAAGGGTAAAAAAAAAAAAAAAAAAAAAGGAGAGGAGGGGGGGCGTATTCTTTGTAATAACATATCAAAAAAACGCTTCTCAAATAAATGTCAGCGAACCGCCCAGAGAAACGTGGACAAACGAGTCACCAGACAAACCACAACGCGTTTCGACCTCTTTCGTTGAACGCCTTCTTTCTTGCGCTGAACACAGAAGCGATCAAAGCTAAGTGCATTTTCGCTATTTGTTTCATGTTTGTTGCACCTGAAGAAAACCTAAGAGGTCGAAACGCGTTGTGGTTTGTCTTGTGACTCGTTTGTCCACGTTTCTCTGGGCGATTCGCTGACATTTATTTGAGATTTGGTTTAGATTTCCGCCTGCAGTCGTTTCACTTTGCAACTATATCAAAACGCTGTAGACAAATCCAGTTTGTTACGTAAACAAAGATATTAGCAGACAAGAAACATAACGTGGGTTGCATTAGCCTATCCTACACGCAGTCTTCGTGAGAGCAGCCCAGATTTCACACAGACCAATGTAATATTACGATAAAATTTATCTGACAGAAAGAAATAACAAAAAACAATTTCTCTGCTGAAAAAGAAACTCTGTCTTCTGCACGAACAGGTAACACGTCTCAACCGCTCCAATCATCTAAACGACAGAATGTTACAAACAAAGGCAAAAAGACAAGTTGACAATCTTAGAAGTGAAAAAAAAGATGCTGTGGAATTTTTGCCTAAGTGGAACGATGCAGAGATTCTTAATGGAATGGCTGGAGAGAAAAAAAAAAAAAAAAAAACGGCAGATATGTGTGAAAACTTTTAAAAAGACTCGCTGTCTGTCTGTCGGTCTCTCTCTCTCTCTCTCTCTCTCTCTCTCTCTCTCTCTCTCTCTCTCTCTCTCTCTCTCTCTCTCAGCCATGTTTTTCTCGAACGCTTCAAACACAACTTTGTTGCAGCGTATAATTTGACGCTGACCTTTTAAACATTAGTCAGGGTGATTTGTTTCTAAATACACTTCATTTACGATAGAAAAAAAACTGGAGAAGATAGGTGATGATGGAGACAGGACAGACAGACAGACTGACCGGGACAGACAGACAGACAGACAGAAGGAGACAGTCTTTCCAATTTTTTTTTTTTTATTAAACCTGTGTTTCTAATGGCTCCGTTCTCGTCGAACTGCAGATCTACAAAAACACCAACAGACAAGCAGATACACCTAACAGACAGATACTCAAAGATCAAGAGTAAGAACAAAATAAACGTCGTCTGCGATGATCTCCTGTTCTGACCAGCTCGTTTGTTTCAATGCATGTCTGCATCGGTGAGCAAACAAGATTCGTTCACCCTTGCTTTCATATCTGCAGAGATGAAAGATCATTTGTTTGTTTTTTTTTTTCCATATAATATACACCATTCTTGACAGAGCTCCAGACTGGGTGTCATTTTCTATCTCTGCTCTGTATTGCATACTCCTCTCTCTCTCTCTGTCCTCTCTCTCTCTCTCTCTCTTCTCTCTCTTTCCTGACGCAAACACAACAACGCTGTTTTTGTCTCTAGCACGTGCAACACGTCAAGCGTATATCAGGTGAATACGCCGATGTATTGTTAAAGATCCGTGAAAAGGGTTTCTCTTCAAACACGGTTCGTATTCCATGGAGGACACACAGACGCAAAAAAAAAAAAAAAAAAATCAGGGCGATGGTTAGTTAGGCGATACTTGGCAGTCTTTACTGTGAGAGCAGTCAGTTTGGTGTGTGAGAGTGAAATGAGGTGTCTCTGTGTGTGGTGGAGGGAAACGTGTGTGTGTGGTGTGTGTGGGGGGGGGGGGGGGGGGGGGGGGGGGGGGGGGGGGGGGGGGGGGGGGGGGGATGGGGGATTTAATTGTTTGGGTTTGTAAGAGTGAAATGAAATGATTCTGTGTGTGTGTGTCGAAGGGAAAGTGTGTGTGTGTGTGTGTGTGTGTGGGGGGTGGGTGGGGGGGGGGGGGGGGGGGGGGGGGGGGGGGGAATTTAATTGTTTGGGGTTAAAACCATGGAGAATAAATGGAAAAAAAAGTCTTGGATTTGTTCACACACACACACACACACACACGCAACACACACACACACACGCACGCACGCACACACGCACACGCACACACGCACGCACGCACGCACACACACACACACGGACACACACACATATGCGCGCTTGCACGTGCGCTCTCTCTCACAAATACACATACATGCACACACACACACACACACGTATGCGCTCTTGGGCGCTCCTCTCTCTCTCTCTCTCTCTCTCTCTCTCTCTCTCTCTCTCTCTCTCTCTCTCATCACACTCTCACACACACACACACACACACACACACACACACACACACACACACACACACACACATGCAAAAATGCAAACATGTGCACACGCGCGCCCACACAAACAGAGAGAGGAGAGAGAGAG
>JADBJO010008987.1:50259-52759 GCA_016801955.1 Conus betulinus | reverse complement strand
ACACACACACACATATATATATATATATATATAGAGAGAGAGATAGAGATATAGATATAGGAGAGAGAGAGAGAGAGAGGAGATAGAGAGAGGAGAGTGTGCCGTTACACCTAATATCAAGACAGAGAACTTTTTTTGTTTCCTCCTTCTTCTTCTTCTTCTTCTTCTTCTTCCTCCTCCTCCTCCTCCCTCCTCCTCCCCTCCTCCTCTTCCTCCTCCTCCTTCTATTCTTTCCCCTATTTCCTCTCCTGTTCTCACTCCAGCTGCATTCTCGCCACACCGCTCATTCTGGTTTTCCCTTCCACAAGTCAACCCATGCTACCGCCCATCGCAGCACTGGCACTGACAATCCAAGGAGAGACACCGTCAAGTCGCCCTCAGAGCAACCCACAAGAGGAGACACTGCACTGCTATCGAGTCCCTTCCAGGCGTGATCCAACAAGCGCAGGACGTCACCTACCTAGCACCCACACCGACGACAATCATTATTGCTTTCTCCTGAAGCCAGCTTGAATGGTCACCCCTCTCTGTTGGCTCCACCACAATCCAACGACAGTACCACTGATAAACTCGCCGATCTACCGGTGAGCTCGACACAACACACACAGTGCATTGGCTTGGAGGGGATACTAAAAACTAAGGTCACCATGTGAGCGAGGCATGAAGGACGATATAATTGAAACTTGCGTGTGTGTGTGTGTGTGTGTGTGTGTGTGTGTGTGTGTGTGTGTGTGTGTGTGTGTGAGCAAGGCATGAAGGGCGACAGAATTTGAAACTTGCGTGTGTGTGTGTGTGTGTGTGTGTGTGTGTGTGTGTGTGTGTGTGTGTGTGTGTGTGTGTGTGTGTGTGCTGATCTGATCGATGAGAATAAAGGATGATGAACATGATGCAATGGTGTTCCTTGCCAGTCTTAGACTGCGTGACAGGCCTGTGCTCTACACTTATTTTTACTGGGTATCCCGGCGTCCGGCGTCAACCAGGCCCGGGAGAAGCAGGCACCTGCAGTATTGGTCAGTGGATTTCAACAACACTGTCAGAAACGCATCCCTTAAGAGGATGCATTTCGACTGTACGGTTCCAATCTTCCCAGCTAAGCTCATAACAAACACGTCGTTGGCTAGGAGAGTGTGCTAGGGGCCGAATCAACTCCATACATAAATGGCTTTCATGGGAATAGAACCCATGACCTCCTGTTAGGAATCCACGACACAAACAGCTGCGCCATGGCGACTGGTCGAGAGAATGTTCCTATCTATGTTTGGGTCCGTGTTTGCCTAATTGCGTGTTTGTGTATGGAATGCGTGTCTGTGGGCGCTCACACATACGCGCATGCGTGCGTAAACCTCCGTGTATGTGTGTGTGTGTGTGTGTGTGTGTGTGTGTGTGTGTGTGTGTGTGTGTGTGTGTGTGTGTGTGTGTGTTCTGTCTGCCTGTCTGTCTGTCTGTCTGTCTGTCTGTCTGTCTGTGTTTGTGTGTCTGTGCGTCTGTGTGTCTGTCTGCATATCTGTGTCTGGCTGTACGTATGTGTCCGAGTGTGTGTGCGTGTGGAGGGGGTTCGGGTTGGGGCTACCGAGGGTGGGAAGGCGTCTCTGTGCGAATGGCTGTGTGCATGTGTCCGCATGCATGCGGCGTGCGTCGGTATGTGGGTATGGGGGAGGGGGGACAGAGAGAGAGAGAGAGAGAGAGAGAGACAGAGACAGGGACAGAGACAGAGACAGAGAGTGAAGTGTGTGTGTGTGTGTGTGTGTGTGTGTGTGTGTGTGTGTGTGTGTGTGTGTGTGTGTGTGTGTGTTTCTGCGTTTTGTGCGGCGTTGAGGGAGTTGAGAGAGAGAGAGAGAGAGAGAGAGAGAGAGGGGGGGGAGAGAGGGAGAGAGAGAGAGATGAGGGGTGGGTGTGTGGGAGTGTGGGATGCATTAGCAAGACAACGGCCCGTTATAAAAACATGTGATGGCAGCCGTTTCGCCACAAAAGGGGGGAGGGGGGGGGTCCTGCAATTAGTACTTCAAAGGATTGGTGCCAGTGTCCGCGTGAGTGTAGAAGGAAATTAATTAGGAGGCACAAAACGTGTGTGTGTGTGTGTGTGTGTGTGTGTGTGTGTGTGTGTGTGTGTGTGTGTGTGTGTGTGTGTGTGTGTGTGTGTGTGTGTGTGTGTGTGTGTGTGTGTGTGTGTGTGTGTGTGTTGTGTGTGTGTGTGTGTTTGTGTGTGCGCGCGCAAATTTTATGTAAAGGTGAAGTCTGTCTGTCTGTCTGTCAGTCTGTTTCTTTCTGTCTGTCTGTCTCTGTCTCTCCGTCTCCATCTTTCTGTATTACGTTCTCTCTTTTTGTAACTCTCTCTCTCCTCTCTCTCTTTCTGTTCGTTCTCTGTCTCTCTCTCTCCCCTCTCTCTGTCTTTTTTCCTCTCTCTCTCTGTCTCTCTCTCTCTGACTCTGGCTGTCCGCCTCTGTCTCTCTGTCTCTGACTGTATGTCTCTGTTTCTGTCTGTCTCTCCCTTTCTCTTTGT
>JADBJO010008987.1:25259-45259 GCA_016801955.1 Conus betulinus | reverse complement strand
TTTATTTGGAAAGGGTGGGGCGTTAAGACGCAGCGGTTAAAACGTGTATGTTCAGACTTTTATTTTCTGTCGAGCTGTTTCCACTCGTTGTGCATAAAGAGGCCTGAACTGGTCGCCTGCTGTGAAGAGCGTAGCAAAAGGCGGAGTGTTCATGTACCATGAAAGGGAGCTTTGATACTAAAACCGGAAGACCCTTCTATTCAGGAATGCATGACCTTAACCCTGACTCTAACCTACCCTTCACCTAAACCTGATCTAACCCTGATCCTGATGCAAACTTTAAACTTACCCTATAAACCTTGTGAAAACGCTTATGAATGAATGCTCTATAAACCTTGTGAAAACGCTTATGAATGAATACTCTATAAACCTTATGAAAACGCTTATGAATGCATTTTGCGTGCTGTGCTCTGTGTGTGTGTGTGTGTGCGTGCGTGCGTGCGTGCGTGCGTGCGTGTGTCTGTGAGTGCGTGCTTGCGTACGTGTGTGCGCACGTGCGTACATGCGAGCGTGCGTGTGCGTGTGTGTGTGTGTGCGTGCGTGCGTGCGTGCGTGCGTGTGTGTGTGTGTGTGTTTGGGTGTTTTCATGCGGGGTGTGAGTGTTTATGACAAAAGTGAGATTGGGAATATGTGTAAAAGCGTGCATATGCATGACAGACAGGACACAAAACAATGACTTTAGCTTTGCCTTTGAAAGAAAGATAGAGGAGAAATAAGCAGTACCACAAAATACAAATTAACGCAAAATTTTGACCAGCTCTGAATGCTTTCACTCCACGCAGTGTTTAAATCTCTATTGCTCAATGAGGATTATTTATTGAAATGCAAATGAACTTTTTAAAGAATTCAGTTTGTCTGCCGCAAACAGTGGCAGTTGTATCTTCACACCCCAAATCTTAATCCATCTTCAGCTGGATTAGACAACACACTAATCCAAATTCCTCCATGCAGAACAGATGCCAAAACGTAAAATTCAGGTTAATCCCAGATAATCCTGCTGCTCCCATAACACGGTGGTGTGCTGTTTCGACAAACCGCACTTGTGTGCACAGCATGACAGAAAAAAAGAAGATTACGTATCACGTGTTGCGTAAAATGTTACTAGGTATATATACATGATCGATAGGGTTCCCAACCTTTCCTATCTTGTCTCTTTCTTTGTTCCCTATGCTCTTTTTTTCTGCGTGCGCAATTGTGCCAGTAACAATAAAGCTACTACTGCTCTAACACACAAAGGGAAATGCAGTCTAGGGGGGAAAATCGTTCATGTTGAAATGTAGACAGGTGTGAAAAGCAGAAACATAAACACCAATGATCGACGATCTCCCTGAGTAGCCTACCAAAGAGCTCTCTCTCTCTCTCTCTCTCTCTCTCTCTCTCTCTCTCTCTCTCTCTCTGTGGTGTAGAAGTGACACTTTTTTTCTATGATGATTCATATACTCTCAACTCACCCATGTTGTGTGTTGCCACGCTAATTCAATCAACATGTCAATGTTTCACTCTGTTGCCTTAACGCTGATTTATCTACCAACCAGCAGATCTGGAGGAAGATGCGTATGCATTTGAAACGCTGAATTATGTCAGATAGACGGCACTTCTTTTTCCTACCAGTACTAAAGAAGCTGACAAAATTTGGCGAATCGCATTGTCCAACATGCCGTTGTATACATACAAATTTATATCCATCCCCATACAAGATACATACATATCATACATACATACATACATACATACATACAACATACACACATACAACACATACTATATACATACGAAAAATGGAAAAACAATATTCAAAAAAACCTTATTCTCCGAGTAGGCTTCTGGAGTATGGAATCGATTTTGAAACAGTCCGAGTCAAGTAATCTAAAAAACGAAGAAGATAATGTTCCTACGGAAAAGAAGAATGAACTGCCAGAAACCTGGGACTTTTCATTACCAAGTATCACCTTTTATTTACATCACCAGTAATGAGTATTGACTTCTGCCACGCAGGCCAAAGCCATTGTGATATCCACTCTCCTGATCATCCGGTGACTGGTTGTAACTGATGCTTTCCCACCCCCATTCCTCTTCTCTCTCTCTCTCTCTCCTCTCTCTCTCTCTCTCACTAAAACTACCCTCACACACACACAAAGTGGATACACAGGAAACACACACACAACACACACACACAACCCGACCGGAGACAGATGATGGGGAGTGGAAGAGGGGAAAAAATATCGAAAAAAGGAGAAGGAGAGGAATATGGTGGGATGGTGGGACCGATGGGAAACGAAACGGAAACTGGGGGGGGGACGGGGACGAGGAGAAGAAGCAGATGGCACCCCCCGAGGGACAGACGGGGAAAGGGAAAGAGGGAGGAGAGAGAGAAGGAGGAAAAAAAAAGGGGGGAATAGAAAGAGAGAGAGAAAGGCGTGATGGGGAGAGGAGGGAAGGAACAAGAGAAAGGGAGGAGGTGAGAGAGACAGAGGAAGAGAAGGGAGAGAGGATGGAGAGAGGAGAAAGGGGGTGGGGGGGGAGGGAGGGAAAAAGAAAGAGAAAAAAAAAAAGGCGAGGAAATGGGGGGAAAAAAACGGAGCAGAGATGAGGAGAGGGAGAAGAGGAACCGGCCAGAGGAGAATGCCAAAAGAAATGGAAAGGAGATTTCGCAAGTTGCAGACTGCAAACCTGGCTGCAGGGCTGACGATCGAAAAGAATGGGGAAGCGAAAAGGGAGGGGGGGGGAGGTCAGGAACAAGGAGCGGGTGGGGTAGTGGGGGGACTAGGGGGGGGGGGGGGGGCGGGGACAAAATGGGGGGGGGGGGGGGGGGCGGAAAAAAGGAGGCCCCACAAGAACGGTGGAGCCAGAGCGTGCAACAGACGACGGCAGGAGCGGGGACGACCAGAAGAAAACATGTGAAAGGAGACGGGGAATACGGGATGCGGGGCCAAAGAACGACGATATTCGAGAGGGGAGGAGGGCACAAAAGAAGAGAAGGAGGGGGGGGAAAAGGGGAAAGAAAAGGGGGGTGAAAAGGAGAAAAAAGGAGGACTAGGCATCGTCAAAACTGTCAAGTTATTCCTCTTTCTGCTTCCAGACCTGGAAAGAGTGAATTGTTGTATAAACGAAAAAAAAAAAAAAAAAAAAGAAATGGAAGTGTAAAAATAGAAAAAAGGAGAAATACCGAAAGGACGGATAGAAACAAAAAATGAGTGAGGAGGACAGAAGAGGAGAGAGGGGAGAGAGGAGAGAGAGAGAGAGAGACGAGAGAGAGAGAGAGGGAGAGAGAGAGGAAGGGAGAGAGGGAGAGGAGACGAGAGAGAGAGAGAGAGAGAGAGAGAGAGAGAGAAGAGAGGAGAGCGATCAAGCTAAAGACAGCACTTGTCCTTTCCGAACATTCCTAGCTATTACTGGAGGCCAACATGACATCTGGAGATCATTTGTGTCAGTGGTCCAGACCAGTTGCCGTTATTTGCCTTCGTTTTCTTTTCTTTTCTTTCACTTTTTTTTTTTTTTTTTTTTTTTTTGGGGGGGGGGGGGGGGGGGGTATTTTCATCAGATATACTACTCTAAAGGGGGGACGCGTGCTCATTCACACACACACACACACACGCACACACTCACTCTAAAGGAAACCACGCGTGCTCATCACACACACGCACGCGCACACCACACACACACACACACACACACACACACACACACACACACACACACACACACACACACACACACACACTCACTCACTCACTCACTCACTCTCACACACACACACACACACACACACACACCACACACACACACACACAACACTCACTCTCACTCACTCACTCACTCTCATACACACACACACACACACACACACACACACACACACACACACCAACACGCACGCATGCACGCGCGTACGCATGTATGGTAGTACGCGCGCGTGCAGAATTTATTATCAAAACAGAGCGATCAGAATACCTCTCATGTCAAATCTGAATTCACTATTAATCATGAGATTATATAAGTCTTTTTTTTCAAAGTATCAATGGTCAGCTCACCATCACCTTACCCGTTAAAGATAGCGAACACTGCCGACATGTAGAAATCACAATATGGGACTGAAAATAGTACGTTTCATGTCAAAACTCTTTACCTGGGTAAACAGTTATTAAATATTCAAAATGGAATAGCCATTCCACTTTTAACGACCTTGGAGATGCATTCGTAATGCTTTCATTTTTTCACCCTGGATTGTATACATGATTTAACCCAGTCAGAAATGTTAAGACGCTGGTTTTTTTCTTGGTCAGTCATGAACTGTGCATGTAACACTTTGGCCCCAATACCCTGCCACAAGTTACGAGTTTTCTTCATCTCTCCCACCCCACAAATACGATTCCAAAACTGATTTTAAAAAGTTATCGCATGGTCGTTTCCGAAAGGGACACCTTTCAACACAAAAATGTGAACCAATCTACCACAAGATTACTTAAACCTGCATCAGAACGCTTAACCTGTTGACTTATTAAAGAAAACAGCTATCGAGAACTAACACCAATCAAATAAGACAGCGTTAGGTCTACAAGTATTCTATGACAGATTATCAGTACTTCATGACCTGCTCTCATTCGATTAGTAAGAGTCCCATCTCACACCATTCATCATTAGTGGGTATCCTTCCAATTCACCACAAGTGATAAAGGCGCCAACCTAACGACGCTGGGGGGTGCAACATTCGTGCTCCGACGGCAGCAAAAATCACGTTTGAGTGCAGCTTCAACGAGACTGTAAGCTGCAAGTTTATTGGTTGGCCATCTGGCACCGGGCTGGAACTAACTGAACGGATTATAAATCACTTCGCTTATGGGGCATACCGACACCGCTACACACGTCTCGGAATTGGAAGGCCGATTTTCTGTTCTTAATGGAGGATGACTGGGATCGTTGCCAAAGATAAGCCCGTCACTCAGTGTCCATTCACTTAGTCTGAGAGTCCGGAGATTTATGTCTCCTGTTCCTCGTCAGATTGGGGTTTTAAGTTAATTGGCTTCAGGGGTTATGTTCTGACTCACTTGGAAAACAGAGCTAGACCACAAGAAAAAAGTTTCAAACTGAAGATTTGATATGGTGTCACATTACATGATATTCTGATGTTAATGTTTATTTCCTTACATGATATTGTGACTCAATGTTTATTTCTTTTACTTTATCTTAAATCTCACGCTGAAAAACTATCAGGTCGAATTATGTTATGCGCGATATCTTAGGAACTGAAAAGGAAACTCTAACGCACATTTGGGCGCAGTCAAATAATGGTTCCTCTCGTTAGTGAGGTGTCAAAAATAAACATGCAAATGAAGCTTCTTAAAAGTGACCTACCCCAGCCAGGCAGCAGATTTATATTCCAAGGTAGAGATAGTGAGAGGTTTCATTCCGCTTTGCAATCAGTGCCATATACTTTCATACTTCTCAATCCACTTCAGTGTTTTTTAAGGGTGGAGTTAATCACGACCGTTGATGATTGTTGAAAATCTTTCACGAATTTCCGTCAATTACTTTTCCTCTTTCATTATTTTTCCTCGTTCGTTATAAAAGCGTTTGCTATACCTATATATTTTTTTTCAATTAAAAGGTTCAGAAATCTACCACCATATCACTTTAATCATTTATTCCATTAACTAACGAACTCACTGAATGAACAGTTTTCAAGAATGAAGCTTGCCATTATACCGTAGTAATAACCTACATGACACTTTACCAATCTATTCCAAGATTTCAAGGTACCACAATCAGCACTTTACAAATCGAAATAGTTCACAAAGGCGCTCTCAAGATTTGTATCACAATGTACACATTTATCCATACACCATGGCACATCATTGCTCCATTACGATTTCCCTCCAACACAGTTAGTAGACAGCGGTAACTATTCAAAGTCGACCTAAGTGATGGAGATGCCACCTAATCACCGCTGGGAGGCAACTTAAGTGCTTGGATGGCAGCAGTATCATGAGTGAATAGATTCTGGACGAGTTTAAGCTATCAGGTGACAGACTGGAAGGAGATGAAAACCTCTTTGTTCATGACATTTCTTTGAAGTGGAGGGGCGGTTTTCTGTTCCTATCGGCAAATGATTGGGATCTTTATCCAAAAGCATCTATCAATAAATCTGAGAAACTGAAGATTCGTGACTGTCGGTCTTCTCTCTGGCTTCGGGAGAAAAGAGTATTGTTCTGTGGTTCTGCACTGCGGTGTGACACCACTTGAAACACGGAACTCGTGGAAGAGTAGTGTTTGAAGCAGATAATTTGATTATTGCATTGTACCACATGATACTGTGAAATCATATTAATTTCCTTTGTTATTGGATTTCTAAGTTGAGGAGATCAGATCGGATCATATCCAGTCCTCTTCTGATGATGTGAAAAGGGAACATCAACACATGCAGTATCAGTACAATTTTTTTTTTTTTATCTATTTGGCGAACTGTTGAAAATTGAATGCACATACAGTCACTCTAGGTCAGTAATTCTGGGCAGGTGATCTGTGTCAGTGGACAGTTTTTATTCAGCTCGGTCTCATTTTCAAACATTAGGCGTTTTTTTTTTTTAAAGTTTGCATGAAGTATGTACTTATTTGTGCTGTTTTTTCCTCTTTAATTTGCATGCAACATGGACTTCTTTGTTTTGTTGCTTCGCAGTAACCCAACGACACCGACGAATTTCTTTGCATAATTCATCTAATTAAGTAACAGTTGTTGAAAATCAAAGAAGTACAAGCAATTTTACGATTAGGTTTTTTTCATCCCCTGCTTCAAACCATACTGAATTCTCAAAACTTGTCCCTTGTTATAATTGATATTCCGACATTACAAATAATAACAAGTTCTGCAATAATCTCTTCCTATCCAAAAGAAAAGATTTAGAATTTTCACTGTTCAAGGGCAGTGAATATTGATCACAGTCCTTAACATACTAAACAATGTTACAAAATAACCACCATGATTTACTTTCATAGAATTCAACTCTACCAGTGCTCCATAACACATCGTCAGTGCATTACAACGATTCCAGTCTAACTTCAGCAAAAGCCAGCAGTGATTCGACAAGTTGGCCATATGTGATAGATGCAATTTACGTGCTTTCCACAGTGGCAACATCACGTCTGAGTTCATCTTGAACAGGCAGCTTAACTGCACCTATGTTCGAAAGCCATCAGGCGACAGACAGAAGAAGTGGCTGAATGGTCCAGGAAAGCGTTTTGCTTACGGGACATACAGACACCTCTTCGCATGTCTCAGAAGAGCAGGAGTGGCGTTCTCTTCTTTATTGGGTGATGACTGGGATCTTTTCTAAACATCAGTTTACCCTGAAGTTCCATTCACAGAGTCACAGACTGTGGACATTCGTGTCTACAGTTTCTTCACTTCATACTTAGGGGTAAATCCATGGCTTTGTTGTTTGACATTCTGCCAAAGGCCTCCCAGAAACACAGAAAGAGAAGCCGGGCAACGTCTTAAAGGTATTAATTTATGTTTATGTCACATTGCATGAAACCGTGAGTTCATGTGTTCTTTTTCCCTTCATTTCTGGGGATATCTCACGCAGATGAAATCAGATCAAACTATGTCCTGCAATACTCATAGAACTGCAAAAGGGCGCGTTAAAGCAAATTAGGTCAGCGCAAATGTTGAACTATTTCTTAGGTGATTTGCTCAAAATCAAATGCAATCACTTTCAATCAGTTACTTCAAACAATGTCTGTGTTTCTAGACTAAGAAACGGGTAGAAATGTTATCGTTCAGTTCGTCAGTGTCACACTCTTTTTGTTTATTTGTCATTCCACTCTGAGTGATTTAAAAACTTTGAATAAAAAATCAAGCCTCATTAAATTTCATTCCGTCTTTATGCACTATCCAACAAACAAAAATTGTCTTGATTGCCTGTATTCATTCTCTGCCTCTAATTGCTGTGAGTACTTAGCTACTCTCCTCCTAAATTATAAAATGCCTTTATCACAAAAAGCATTTGATAACTTTTCTGATTGGGAAATCCTCTAAAAGTAAAAGAAGGCAGACTTTTTACTGTCCAACTAATTTAACATTCGTTACAGCGCTTACCCCACTGAATAGTTCAATGAACCAGCCATAAAGATTTACCGTTACAGTATATAGATTCACCCTTCTCCGTAACACATCACAACTCCATAACAAGATTTCTGACCAATGGTAACCTTTCCAACCCGTCAAAACTGACGATGATGCCACCTATCTGCGGCAGGGGAGACAACGTAGGTGCTCTGACGGCGGTAGAATCACGTCTGAGTGGATCTTGAATGAGAGTTTAAGCGGCAAGTTTATTGACTAGCCATCTGGCGACAGGTTGGTGAAGAGTTTCCGTTTTCAGTTTTTTTTTTTTTTTTTGTTTTTTTTTTTTTTCAACAAGGAGATGTCACTGTGTGCGGACTAGTCTATATACGATACACAATGTCTTCGAGACCACACTGTGCGCGATTTTCAGCGGATGGACAAATGAAGTTAATTAATAAATTGACAGGAATTTATACGATGGTGTCATAGATAGGACTTAGCAGATATCTGACTTCCACATTAGCCCAGCAAGCGCGCTCGTCAGACTTTGGGTACCTACCTAACATCGCGCCACTATTAAAAATTGTGTGTGCGTGTGTGTGAGTGAGTGAGTGAGTGTGTGTGTGTGTGTGTGTGTGTGTGTGTGTGTGTGTGTGTGTGTGTGTGTGTGTGTGTGTGTGTGTGTGTGACAGAGAGAGCGAAAGAGAAACAGAGACAGTGTGTGTGTGTGTGTGTGTGTGTGTGTGTGTGTGTGTGTGTGTGTGTGTGTGTGTGTGTGTGTGTGTGTGTGACAGAGAGAGCGAAATGAGAAACAGAGACAGTGTGTGTGTGTGTGTGTGTGTGTGTGTGTGTGTGTGTGTGTGTGTGTGTGTGTGTGTGTGTGTGTGAGAGAGAGCGAAAGAGAAACGCGCGCACGTGTGTGTGTGTGTGTGTGTGTGTGTGTGTGTGTGTGTGTGTGTGTGTGTGTGTGTGTGTGTGTGTGTGTGCGTGCAGAGAGAGCGAAACAGAAAGAAAGTGTGTGTGTGTGTGTGTGTGTGTGTGTGTGTGTGTGTGTGTGTGTGTGTGTGTGTTGGTGTGTGTGCGAGAGAGAGAGAGAGAGCGTTAGAGAGAGAGAGAGAGAGAGGTGCTTCCTTACACAGAGTCTATGTGAGTGTGTGTGTGCATCGCATGCGTGTGTGCATAGAAATAGGCGGCGAAAAGTGTTTTTATGCTTGTGTGCCTGAGTATATGGGTGTGCGCGCACATACACGCGCACACTGGGGAGTCTCTCGGATGCTATGGCCCCCATCTCCCGTTCCATTCCATTCCACTTGCCTTCCATTTTGCTTCACTAGGGGTAGGTTTACAGGTGTTTACATAGTTAGTGAAAAAGACACCAGGTTATCTTCCGGGGGAGACCTTAATTGCACATGAGAATTTCAAATTACCTTCACCGTCCAAGTGGAGAACCCCCCACCCCCCCCCACCCCCCACCCAGACCGCTTGACGGCAGTATTTCCCCTTCATTTCACCAGGACTCCTCCAAGTCCTGAGCAGTCTCTGGACCCAGCCTCAGTTGGAGCAACCCCTTAAATACTTTGAACCTTCCACAAATGAACCTAGCTACGTTACACTACATCTTTGTCTCTCACAACCTTCAAATAAGAACTGTCTTCTTACTGTTGGAACCCTTAGCTAGACACACAGCTCCCCTCCCCCCCCCCCCCCCCCCCCCCCCCCCCCCCTTTTTTTTTTTTTTTTTTTTTTTTTTTTTTTTGATTCCCCCTCCTCTCTCCCTCCGGCGAAATCTTTCTATGCCACTAATA
Source organism: Conus betulinus (assembly GCA_016801955.1). NCBI lineage: Eukaryota > Metazoa > Mollusca > Gastropoda > Neogastropoda > Conidae > Conus > Conus betulinus. Next base: position 35,392 of record JADBJO010008987.1, on the reverse strand, counting down.
GGGAATGACTTGGATGATTTGTGAATATCAATCAATCCCAGACTCTCTGTTACTGAGAGTCTGAGATTCTGAAATTCATGTCTACAATACCTCTCCTCTTTGGAGTATGAGAAAAGTGCACTGGTTTGTAGTTTGTGGTTTATGCTTAGCCTCCGATCATCTGAAACCATACAAGCGGTGATGGCGCAGTCTTTCGACGCTGATAGTTTGCTGCGCAGCTGCATCACGTGACATTGTAAGTTCATGTTTAATTCCTGTATTTCTTGGATGTTTTCCTGTTGAACACTTCAGAGTAAATCATCCTATCATTTTTTTGGAAGATTTAATAATGGAGCATTATTGCTGCTTGTGGAATTTCGTTACGTTCTTACATGTCTTTAACGAACTGTTGGAGATTGAAACAAGTGAAGTCCCTTCAAGTCAGTCACTGTACATAAAGTGTCTACGTCCCCAAACAGAGAAATTATCAGAATTAATTCTTTCACTTTTGTGATCTTTTTCAGTCATTTCTACGTTTTTCATTCCAAGTTGTTTTAAAAGTATGAATAAAACATAGAGTCGATAAGAGCTGCTTTGAAGCGGCCACGAAACATTAACTTCTTTCATTGAATAATTTACTTTAGCTCACAATTGTCATTGTTCAAGAAGTAAAAAAAAAAAAATCAGTTTACTTCGTTCATCTTCTTTTCATCCCCTGCTTCAGTTTACAACAATATATCAATAACTATCTCTTCCCACAACGAGTATGTTAAAAAAAAAAAAAACTATAAATACAAAAGTTATGCAATGTCCGTTTCCTTTTAGTCCATCTTTTAAAACCAAACGTTCAGAAAGTTACTTTTATGTCATTTTAAACCATTGCAAACATTTCAACATGTAAAAAAAATACAAAAACAAAAAAACGTTATGCAATGTTCGCTGTCTGTTGGACCATCCTTTAAAACGAAACGTTCAGAATGTTACTTTTTAAATAACAACAAACATTGATAACACGTCTTTCACTACGCGATTCAATTAAGTAAGCATCACGATTTATCACAGTACTGTACTCTATAATGAATTTATCAATCCTCACACAGATCCCATATACCATAATAATCACTCGACAGCAGTGCTCCTCCCAAGTCGTCAAAAATGAGAGAGACGCCACCTAATCACACCAAGGGAGGCAACCCTTCGTGCTTTGAGCGGGACAGAATTATGATTCAGTTGATCATGAACGAGGCTGTAAGCTGCGAGTTTATCATTAAGTCATCAGGCGACAGGCTGGGGTGGCTGACCAGTTTATAAATCAGCCGCTTTAGGGGTCGTACGACAACTCTAAACATGTCTCCAAAGTGGAGAGCAGTGTTCCTGTTCTTTGATATTGGGATAGTTTTTAAATGACATGTATGCCCATCGCTCAAGTTTCATTTATTGGTCTGAAAGTCTGGAGATTCATGTCTACTATCCCTCTCTTCGGATTTTGAGGGACAGTTGTGTGTTAGTTTGCGTATCATGTTTGCCGTAGACCACTCAGAACACAGAACGTGTGGCTAGGAACGTTTTGAATCTTATAATTTCATGTAGTGTCACACTATATATATAAATATATAAAAAATTTTTAAAACTTCCTTTTATCATACTATTTTTAACAATATATATATATATATATATATATATATATATATCATATATATATATATTGTGGTTTCAAGTTCATTTCATTTTTGGGGGTATTTCGAGCCAATGAACTTAGATCAAGCGATGCACTACCATTCTTGGAGAAGTAAAAAATGGTAGATTCATGCAAGCTAGTTCAGTTCAAACATTGTTTCATCCCTCAAGTGATTTGCTGCAAATTAAATGCAAAAGAAGTGACTTTACACTCACTTACTCCAGGAAAAAAAGTCGTGGCCCCAGACAGTTAAAGGACGTACGTAGCTTCTGTGATGAGCTTTAGACACTTCCACACTTTTCTGTCTACTCTAATCGTTTTAAAAGCTTGAGATAAAACACGAACTTCGATTAGTTCTGAATATGGAAGTCTCAGTTTAGATGTCTTCGTTTGTTCTGTTTGGACCCGAGGGGGACTGCACTAATTTGTGTTAATGTTCTATTAACCGTTTGGAGCATAGAACCTCAGGCAGAACAATATTTTGAAGAATATAGAGTAGCATAACTTAGTATTGTTGTTCCAAAATCACTTTTTATTTTTTTCTTGGCATCACAAAAGTTAAATCAAATTGAACCGTGTCTTACAGTCTTCAGAGACCTTGTAAAAATGAGCATTAATGCAAACTGGATCGATCTAGAGTATTGTTCATCTCTTCAGTGGGTTATTAGAAATAACGTGCGCATGAAGTCTATTCAAACTCAATTAATGCAGTCAAAGAAAGAGACGTATGTCTCCAGATACTGAAATGGACAGAAATAGTTTCATTCAGCGCTGTGATCATTCTCCATACTCTCCACCTTTTCCTTTCTACAAACGATCTTTAATCTGACTGAAACGAAAGCTTTGATAATTGATGCTTTACAATGGCTCAGAATCTTTCACTTATGCTATACATATTTTTTTTTAATCTTTGTTCACAAACAAACAAGTGAAAAATAAATCACATCCACCCCTTCGCTTCTGTGCATTTTCTATCATAAATCACTACGTTAGTCGATGACTTTCTCTGCGTACCACTGAATGGTATATAGGAATCCATACTAAAAATAAATTCTTGGATCAACCATAATTTTCAATTTTAACTGCTGAACATTCACCTATAAAATTATCCAATAAATCAGGTATTAATAACTAGGCACATTAACAAAAAAGTAAAATGTGTTCGCACTCTCTGGCATATTTTCATTCGAATAACAAGATTCTCCACTCACACTCTGGTAAACAATGGTGACCTTTCCAATTCACCATAACTGATCACGTTGCCACCTTATTATGTTAGGATTGCCACTAACACGCTCTGACAACGACAAAATCGCATCTAAATGGATCTTGATCGAGAGAATGGGAAGCTGCAAGTTTATCGGAAAGGCTGTCTGGCCACAGGCCGGAAGTAGCTGAACTGTTTATAAATCACTTTGATTGTAGGGCATCCTAACACCACAAAGCACGTCCTTGAAATGGAAAAGCGGTGTTCTGTTCTTAATGGGTGGTGAATCTGATCATTTGCAGATATCAGCCGGTCTTCAGATTCCACTGACTGAATCTGCGCATCTCGAGGTTCATGTCTACTGCTCTTCTCTTTAGATTTCGGAGAAATTTGCGTTGGTTTGTATTTCGTGCTCCGCTTCAATCCGCCTAGAGCACAAAACGTTTGAAGATTTATGATCTGATATGGCGTTCCACCACACTGTATTGTGAATTCATACTCTCTCTCTCTCTCTCTCTCTCTCTCTCTCTCTCTCTCTCTCACTCACTCCATCTCTCTCTCTCTCACCTCTCTCTCTCTCTCTCCTCTCCTCTCTCCTCTCTCTCTCTTCTCTCTCTCTATCTCTCTCTCCTCCTCTCTCTCTCCCTCCCTCCCCCCCTCCCTCCCTCTCTCTCTCTCTCTCTCTCTCTCTCTCTCTCTCTCTCTCTCTCTCTCTCTCTCTCTCTCTCTCTCTCTCCCTCTCTCTCTCTCTTCTCTCTCTCTCACTCACGTCACTCTCTCTCTCTCCCTCTCTCTCTCTCTCTCTTGAATATCATGCAGATCAGATCAGATCGAATCAGGTCCCCAAGATGTTCTCTGAATTGAAATGAGGACATTAATGCAAAACTGCGCCAGTTCAAAAAAGTATTGTTTCATCTGTTTAGTGAGTTGCCACACATTAAATGCAAATAAAGTCGTTCCAAACTTCATTACGCCAGTCGGAAGATTTACATCCAAAGGCAGAGAAAGGACAGCAATCACGTCATCCAGTGTTATGATTAATGTATGATACTATAGGTCTCATTCCACTCCAGTGATTTTAAGGCTGGAATGATACAGGAACGTTGGTAATTGTTTCTTTGCAATGCAGTGGCTCAAAATCTCACTTTCCTTTTGTTTTGCTTTTATAAATCTTTCCTACCCTTGCTTCTTAGGAATGAAGGACGCTATCCAGAAAGCTGCTCTAGGTGCTTTATGATAATGATGATGGTGATAGCAGTCATAGTAGTAGTAGTAGTAGTAGTAGTAGTAGTAGTAGTAGTAGTAATAGTAGAAGAAGACGTAGTAGTGAAAATGATGATGACGATGATGTTGATGATGATGATGATGATGATGATGATGATGATGATGATGATAAGAAGAAGAAGAAGAAGAAGAAGAAGAATGATAACAATAACAACAATGATAATGATAAATGTATACAATGCATAAACTTTCATGTATAATACACCATGTCAGATATACACATATACACATGAAACACACCATGCACATAGAATCAAAGAAACAAACAAGCACACCGTATAAAAAATGTCTCTACAAAAGCGCATACATAGACGCATGCACACCAATGAAACATACCACACATGCGCAAAAGTACAAACTTTTTCGGATGTACCACCACAACCAGACCTGTCGCCGAGAACAGAGAAGAGATTTAAGGCCAGACTCAAAGAAAGCGAGGCAAAAGAGAGTCCATCAACAAGACTTGTGTCTGACGCTATCAGCAGACAGCGGTTAAACCCCTCCAAGTCGCCATAAGTGAAGGGGGCGCCACCTCATCACGCCGGTGGACACAACTTACGTGCTTTGACGCGGCAAAACCACGTCTGAACGGCTCTCCAACGAGACTTTCAGCCGCAACTTTATTGGTATGACTTCTAGACACAGGCTGAAGGTGGCTGAACGGCCTGTAAATCGATCTGTTCATGCGACATACTGACACCACTAAATACGACTCGGAAAGGGGGTAAATGAGTTCTTCATGGCGGATGACTGGGGATCTTTTGTCAAAATCAGCCCACCACTCAAATTTTCAGCTAAAGCTGAGAGTGTGAAGATGCATATCTACTGTCCGTCTCCTCAATTTTTTGGAGTAAAAGTGCATTAGTTTGCTGTTCATTTTATGCTATGTTCATGCTATGTTCATGAAATGCATAATGTGCAAGTCAATGTGTTGAAGTTTATGATTTGAAATGAAACAAAATAATAATTTGGCGTAATGTAATAATATTTACTTATGTATTTATTATCTATCTATTTCTTTATTCGTTTATTTCTTTATTTATTTTGATAACAGATGCAGATGTCTTTCAAGTTTGAGTCATATTGTTCCACTTCTGAGAACGTAGAAAGTGAACATTAACACAAACCGTGTCTGTTTAGTGAATGCTCTATCTCTTAAGCGAGTATTTTAAAAATCAAATATGAATGAAGTCACTCTAAACGCAAGTACTCAATGCAAGGAGATTAATTACTTAGAAATCATACAAGTCAACAGAAACCATGTCACTTACCACTGCCATCAATCTGAAATAGTTACTCCCACATTTCCAGTCTAGTGGCTGAGTAAAAAGATAAGATGGCTGCTTTGCACTGGTTCACACAATTGAATGATCTCCTTTCGTCTTTCATCAGTATCATCGATGCAAAAGTTAATGTTGCGTTTTACTTGAACCTCTGCCTGATATCACCACCAGTTTGAACAACTCGTCCTCCCCATCTATGAGACTTCTGAAATTACAATGAAAAGGAAATGTTCAGTGGCGGTTTTTTCATTAAGAGACTTTTTTCTTAAGAAAACGAACTGATTGTTGAATCACTTCAAACATTCATGACAATGCATGATACATTCAATAATTAAATGTCATATCCATAAAGATCTACGTTCAACAATTAAACAACACATCCGTGAAGATTCACAATTGTATTGAAAAAAACATATAACAGTACTTCGATACAAGTTGTCATTGATCGATAAGATCTCTTACCTAATACGGTCAACAGACAGCCATCGCCATGACTGATGGAAGCGCCACCTAACGACGTCGGGCAACCAACGTACGTGCTCTAAAACGGCGGCAAAATCACGTCTGAACGGATCTTCAACGAGATTTTAAGCTGAGAGTTTATTGCAGCGTCATATTCAGACAGTCTGGAGGGGGTTGGACGGTTTCTCATCCTTTGGTTCTCTGACATTATTCAAACAAGTTCCGGAAGTGCAGGACCAGTGTAATTCACGCAGGATGTTTGGAGTCATTCATTTGCCAACATCAAACCATTATGAAATTTCATTTCACTGAGTGTGAGAGCTGAACATTCAGCTTTCATTGATTTGTGTTTGTATTCGGCATCAGACCAAATAAAACATGAAAAATGAAGCAGAGCAACGTTTTGAAGGTTATTGTTTCATATACAGTAATACCGCATTGCATTGTAAATTAAATTAATTTTAATTTCTTTGTTTCTTGGCAATCTCATGCAAGTTTAATCAGTTTGAACATTCTCTGTCCCATCCTGTGAACTGGAAAAGTGACCGCTAATGCACATTCGGCCAGCTCAAAAAGTGTTTCGTCTCTTCAAAAATGTGCTTGAAATTAGATGCAAATGAAGTCACCTCAAACTGAATTATTTCGGGCAATGTGATTTACGGCCATAGATATAAAAAAAAAAAAACCCGTCGTGACGCCAATTCATCCGGATCTGTAGTCAGCCAGAAACGTTCAGCTCCAGTTAGCACAGCGCATCTCTTTACTCTTCTACATTGCTCACTCCACTTTTAAGACTTTTGATTAAAAAAGAATGTATTTCAGTTCTTGCAACCATTATATGATTTTACCTGAAACAAATTCAGGAGTTTTGACTTCTCTCTCCCTTGAGAGCTATGGCTTAGATTTTATTTCTCCTGGTTCGTTATTCAATGACAAAACTATTTGGACAAGAGTTCTAGAGGAGAACATTTATAAGTCATTGAACCATAACGCTTAACGAACACAGAATCAGAGGAAGCGGGAATGTAAGTGTATACGCCACTATAAGTTTTAGTAAACATCTGAATAAGGGAGTCCATATTTGAAATCGACCTACATTTTAGTAACCAATGAACAATCTTTATTTCATTTCATCCCATTTTGGTGATGTGATCTAGGGAATATTAACAGTGGACAGATGACATCACCGTATACAATCAACCATAAATGAAACGAAATGAAAAAAAATGCGATCAGTCAAAGAAATTGCAGCATTAAAAAATATCCCAAGACAATACTTAAGTATTAAACAAAATCAGAAAAGTCAAATAGCATGTGGGTATCCATGTAATGCATTCATTTTGCTAAATGTAGGATCAAACATTGAACGAGCTTTAAGACACTATTGTGGAACCACCTGATGACCTGAGGCAGCTCATTTTAGATATTCAAAGAAAAATAAAAAAGAATTCACCACTTAAGCGAGTCATTCTCCATATGAACATAATCGTTCTGTTGTCAACATTCCACGTTATTGCTCCTTTTTCCTATTTCATGGGGACTGTCGTTGAAGGAGTGGGAATGGATTACCCAGCATAACAGCTCTAACATTGACATCCTTACTGGTAGTAAAACCAGGTTCTGTCAAATGCTCGATCATTCCGCTTGATTTTTTACTCTCCATCTAAATAAACCGTAACACTTCATTCAAAAACATTTCAATGCCGTAGAATATGAATTTAATGAAGGCCCTATGGGCAAACAACGCTGCGAGATAGACAGCTAGTGCATACTGTGAATAAGTGAGTATCATCTTGTTATCTAGTTGTCATAAAAAAAAAATAAGCTTGCATGCTACAGACTGAGAGAAAAACAGAAAAGGAATATGAAGAAATGTAAAAAAAAACTGTGTCTGAGACACAGAACTAAACACACACACACACACACACACACACACACACACACACACACACACACACACACACACACACACACACAATAATAATAAAACAATGGACGACCTTAAAGGAAGTTGTTTTTAAGATACAACAGGCAAAGAGAATGGGGAAAAGGGAGAAGTAACTACCACAGATTTTCCCAGGGGGTGGGGTGGGTGGGAGTGGGGGGGGGAGGAGCTACAAGTTTTAATGAAAGAGTCCCCAGCCCCACTGGCGCGGTCAGAAAAGGTTAAATGGACGTTCGAAACAAAGAAAGGTGAATGAGCCACAGAGACAGAAAAATAGTGAACTATAGTAAAGATAAAAAAAAGAAACTGGGGAAGAAAGAAAAGAAAGAAAAGAAAAAGAAAGAAAGAAAGAGACAGAAAGAAAGAAAGAAAGTTAAAGAACAAAAGCGAGAAAAAAAAAAAAAAAAACCGACAAAAAAAAAAACCGACAAACGACAGTAGGTGTATAGCTGAACCAAACTTCCAAAAATAACATTTACGTCATCTTCGATTGCTTGTTTATAATAATTACATCACTTACGAGAAAGACGGGGACTGGAGTCAGTATTTCCACCAATTGCTGTCATTCGTCAGTTTTAACAGATACTTTTGTCAGATACCATTCATCACACACACACACACACACACACACACACACACACACACACACACACACACACACACACACACACACACACACACACCATAACAGTTCCACAATCTGCGCTGTACTGAAGAGTGGCAATTGGGGAAGGGGGCGGACGGGATCTGCTTGATTTTCTTTTTCTCTCATTATTTTCCTTTTTAGGAGTAGGTAAGGATGAGAGGGTGAGTGGGGTGTCTTCTTCTTCTTCTTCTTCTTTATTTATTTATTTTTCTACCTTCTCCCTTGTTCCTTCCATAGCTTCAGTTTTATCAAGCTTTCTATTGATGTTTTAGATCAAGAAGTACAGCATGCAACTAATGAATGCAGAGTAATCTATTAAGATTATGGCTGTAAGATATGCATGTGTGTGTGTGTGTGTGTGTGTGCGCGTGTGCGTGCGTGCGTGTGTGTGTGTGTGTGTGTGTGTGTGTGTGTGTGTGTGTGTATGTGTGTGTGTGTGTGTGTGTGTGTGTGTGTGTGTGTGTGTGTGTGTGTGTGTTTGTCAGGCAAGTGAGTTTCTCTCTCTCTCTCTCTCTCTCTCTCTCCTCTCTCTCTCTCTCTCTCTCTCTCTCTCTCTCTCTCAGTATGTGTTTGTGTGTTTGTCTGCCTATCTGGTTCTCTCCTCTCTCTCTCTCTCTCTCTCTCTGTCTCTCTCTGTGTGTGTGTGTGTGTGTGTGTGTGTGTGTGTGTGTGTGTGTGTGTGTGTGTGTGTGTGTGTAGAGAGAGAGAGAGAGAGAGAGAGAGAGAGAGCGAGAGACAGACAGACAGACAGACAGGCAAACAGACAGACAGGCAGGCAGACAAGACAGAGACTCAATGCGTCAAAAGGAAGACATTAGTTCCAAGACAGGCAGGAACCCATGTAGCCTGCTTTCACTCACGCCACTCTTGCTCTTCTCTTAGTAACGCACGGCACAGGTCGATCCCATATTCACCAACCTGCCCTGGCTCTCTACACCCAAGAGGCAGACTGCCCCCATGTTCTCTGTGCTTTCACTATGGGGAGCGAGAGCACGCATTTCGCAACAGATGCGTCCGTTCGTCACTTGTGGTCATGCATGAAAATCTGATGCTGATCTGTGGATCAGGATTGGAGTTCATAATGAGCTGATTGCAGACTTAGAACCTGACATACTTTCATGAGTGAAATACCATTACAGTGCCACTGTTTGGTCATTGGAAGTGGCCAGGCTCTGCGTCCTCTATGGGATCAGCATGGATATTCAACCTTCAGGTCTTTGAGGGTGAAAATAGACGATGTTCGGAAACGCTTGTGACATAGGGACAAACAAACGGCTTTCAAACACTGCACGAACAACAAGTGAATCATGCTCATGGATTACAGGCTGTCTGTCACAGTCTTACCGGGCTTGGGAGGTTTTTGAGGGGGAAGAAGCACAGACCACTGCGTTCACTTTACTTCAATGGAGTCGTCTCACTCTCTCTGCTTCTTATACAAAGGAGTTCTCTCCATTCATGCCCTGGGTTAGATAAAGCCCTACAGAGCCACTCAGCCTTATAAAACAATAAAGAGGCTCTCTACACGCAACACAGAGTAACTTTCTCTTGCATGAACGATCGAAAACAGCAGTCTGTTTCGTCCCCCCCAGTAAGGTGTTCTGGAATATGTCTGTTCTGATGATTCTTCTTTCTCACCAAGAAACTTAATT
>JADBJO010008987.1:12500-22595 GCA_016801955.1 Conus betulinus | reverse complement strand
TGATTGCAAGGCTTACAACTCGCTCTTGGTGTTCCCATACATACATCCAACTTAGGAACATACAATGAGATTGGTGTGCTACCTCTCAGCGAGGTTCGAAAAGTAGCTGCGTCGAAGTTCGTTCTGAAGAGTTTTTACACAGAAAATTTCTGTGCAAAGAAGTTTTTGTTTAAATTCTGAAAAAGATTTTTGAAAACGAGCTAGAGGAATACAATCTACAAAATCGATCTACTCGTATACTTCTCACCCTTATCAGAGATTCCAACATAAATAGAAATGAAATCGCTGTTTAAACCATCCTTTCAGATTTGTCAAAAAAAGATTCACCCAACATTCTAAAAAATTTCCGTATGCTTACACCTGGAAAATCAGTACAAGAACCACCTAAAAAAATTTTCACAGACGGCTCAGTGCTAGAAGACAGTAGGACAGGGGCAGCTTTTTGTAATACCTGACTTAAACGTGGAGAAAATGTACCATCTTGGCAGAAATTTTTCGATTTTCAGTGCCGAACTAGCCGCCATCTTAATGTCCTTAAATCATATTCTTTATTTCCATCTAAATGTCCGTCACGTACTAGTATGTGCTGATTCTAGATCTGCTCTTGAAGCAATCCGGTCTTCAAATTCAAAAATCCGTTTGGAGATAATAACAGAAATAAATCATGTTATACATCTCTTATCCGATAAAGGCACATCAGTTAGTTTTTGCTGGGTCCCCTCTCATTGTGGCATTTCAGCAAATGAGAGAGAGTCGATCAGGCTGCAAGAAAGGCAGCTCGAAATGTTTGAGGGTTCAATTCCCCTAATATTCCTTTGGATTTAACAGAATGCAACATTCTTCTAAACAAAACATCGGATGAAAGCTTCAGAGACTTGATAATGAGCTCAGATACTCAGTATTATCAGAGGTGTGTTAAATTTGGTGGCAAAATCAACCCGAAAGCCTCGTCAAACAATTACCTTGCTTCTCTGTCTAGGGAGATTCGAAGTTTACTGCACAGAATGCGGTTAAATTCCCTTCGTACAAAGTTCTGTAAAAACATTAGATGTATGTGTGGAGAAACACTCGGAGTAGGACATCTATTAATCAATTGTCCAAGAGCAAGGGAATTATATCGTAAGTCGGGCGTTTGTAGTTTATCTGACGGATCCAGTCCGTCATCTGTGTCCAAGATTTTGAATGACTACTCTTTTCTTTCCTCAGTTTTGTAAATGTTTGTTACACACAGCCCAGTGGGCATTTACCCTTTGATGTTCTCGTCCTTAATATTAGATTGTTAATTACTTAGCATTACTTACTAAGATTGTTAATTACTTAGCATTACTTACAGTACTCTTGCTCCTATGCTACACTCAGTTTGAAGCGTTTTCGTGCTTCATATATTCACATAGCGAGATGAGTGAGGACACGTTCATTTCTTGTTGCTAAGAGTAAGTCGACTCTAAATCTACAAAGATCAAAATAATACTTTTGACTTAGCAAATGTTACTCTCAGGTCACTGAGAGCAGGGCAGCAAAATAGAACTTGCATTTCATCTTCCTTGGCTGATAACATATGCGATATGTCAGTCCATTTTCATTCAAAACACTTTATCTAAACCCATGGCAAGCTATGTCAGAGACACCCAATCTAAAGTTAGTCCATGCACTCATAATATACCTGTACATATTCATTTTGATTATATGGTTCAATCATTTACGTTGTTTTTTAACAGTTTGTATTGTGCAAATCTGTTACTGCTGTAGATATGATCGTGCCAGCCTCGCTACCTGCAGTCAATCATTCTTATCTAAAACATTAAAAAAGATTCTGATATACTTTCCACGTCCTGGTTGCCCCAAGCATACGCAAAGCCATATGAACCTAAGCACTGCGAACATTAGAAGCCCATGTCTTCTTACCATTACAATCCAAATTTCACAAACTTCACATTTCTTTTTCGCTTGAAATGGGATCTTAGTTTCATCCATTCTGGCTATTTTGAACCAAAACGTAATATATAAAAAAAAAGAAGAAAAATCAGTATCAATCAGGTACTTTACAAATTCACCATAACGAAATTATTTAATGTTCGATTGTCCATATTCAAATATCTGTTCATAGCATACTTACATAAGACATACTTATTAAACAGAGTAGAGTGTGCATTTCAAGTACAAAACACTTCATAATAGTCAGGTTCATACAAAAGGTAAAGAGGGTGGTAGTGGATGATGGTGGATTTATGGCGGAGTATGCAGTTATTGGCACACAAGATGGTTGAAATAATGGTGTTTGAAGGTTGATGTGCATTGGTGTTGTTTGGCTGACTCAGGGAGCGAGTTCCACTGAGAGGAACCTGAATATGTTAAACTAGATTTGAATAAGTCAATTCTAGGAACAGGGACATGAAGTTTGGGTAGAGTCCTTGAGGAGTTAATTGAGAATCTGTGAACTATCGTTGAGGATGCCTTCCCAGACATAATTCTGTGCATCATGATCCCTTTGTTGTATTCTTATCTCATACTTGAGGGGAGAACTTGAACCTTTTCATAGTCTGAGTCTAGGAGACTACTGCTTTTTAGGAGGACTAATTTGAGTGCTCGCTTGTGTAGGCTTGCAATGGTTTGAGGGTATTAGCGCTAGCAGAATCCCATAGAGTAGACCCATAGTCTATGTATGATTGAATATGAGACTGAAAAAAGAGCTTGCGTGAATGCAGGTCGAGGAAGCGTTTGATTTTGGAGAGTTGATAGGCTTCTGAGAGACCTTTTTGCACAGTGAGGTTATGCGAGCTTGCCAGCTAATATTGTTACCAATTGTTATTCCTAACACTTTGAGGTATATAACCTGTTAAACGGGGTCATCTTTAAGATGCACAGGAGGAAACTTAATGGTGAGATTTTGTCTTTTTTGTCTGGTTTTGATAAGCATGGATGTAGTTTTTTAAGGGTGAAGTGACATGTGATTTATTTCAGTCCAATTCACGAGAACTTTCGCAGTTTCTTGTAAAGTTTGTGCAAGAACAGTAACATCAGAATGATTTGTGTGGATTGTTGTATCATCAGCAAAGAATTCACAGATGGATGTGATATGGAGAGGTAGATCATTGATGTAAATTGTGAACAGTAAGGGTCCCAAGACAGAGCTTTGTGGACGCCATAGGAAAGTGTTTGAAATGAAGAGAAAGTTTGTATTAATTTTTACACATTGTTGCCTATTTGTGAGATATGAGTGAAAAAGCGTAAGAGTTCTTGTGGATAAGCCATACAATTTTAATTTTCTAAGAAGAAGGTTATGGCGTATCACATCAAATGCTTTTCTGAAATCAATAAATTGGACACCACAATATATGTTGTTGTTAATGCTATTTAGCCAGTCATCAACCAGGTTGATTAGGGCTGTGTGGCATGAATGATTGTGTCGGAACCCAGACTGTCTTGGATGAAGTAAATGGTGTGCATTCAGGTGGTATAATGTGTGTTTGTTTATGTGTTTTTTCTAAAGGTTTGGAAATAGTACAAATGACTGAGATTGGTCCGTACTTTTGCAGAGTCTGAGCTGTCACCTGCTTTGTAGATAGGAATGATTTTTGCTTTTTTTGAAACTATCGGAAAAATGATTTTTGTCGATACATAAATTGAAGACGTATGTTAACTTATCTGTAATTGCTGGAGCTTATAGTTTGAAGATTTTGCCGACTAGGCCATCCATCCCGCAGGTATCTGACTGTTTTTAGGTGCATTAGGTAGTGATAAACTTCAAAGATTGTTATTTTGTGAATATAAAGTTCAGACGTGATGTTTTTATCATGGCAATACTGTTTCAGTTTTTGAAGGTCGTTTGATCTTGAAGAATCAGTCGTGACAACTTCAACTTTCTTGGCTATAGTGCAAATGTGGGTGTTCAGCTGTTCGACAGAGATGTCTTTCATTACAGTTGATTTTGAAGAGGACTGATTGTTTGTAATCTTGTTAATAGCTCTCCATCCCAATTTTGGGTTCTGATTTGATGATATTAGCTCTCGATAATATTTTTTTTTTTTCTCTGTTCTTCTGTGAATTTACTGCATTTCTAAGTATTCTAGATTCCTCTTCATAGCCATGTTGTTTAAGCAGATCTCTAAGGTAAACTGGCTCCTGTAACTCTTTAGTGTACCATGCCGGTTTAGGATCATGTCGTACTCTAATCGTTTGTAGAGGGGTGTGTTTATCATATATTTCTGTACATGTTTTGATCCAACATTCAACGGTAGCATCTGGTCAGTTACGTTGAAAACTGTTGAGAGGTTTGAGTTAAGCAAGTCATGCAGAAAAAAATCTTGGTCGTTAAAGTTTGTAAACCAACGGTAAGTTATTGTCTTGTGTCCGGTTTTGGGAATTTGTACTCCTTTTTGGACCATTTGACACAAACTGGGTAATGATCACTACAGTTTAGGACAGGGACGCAGGTTTCTGCTATGTTAGTTTTATCTGAAACATGAATATGGTCGATAAGTATCTTCGAGTTTGGTGCGACTCTTGTTGGAGATTCGATGAGTGAATGCAGATTAAATAGATTGAATGCTTGCATCCATTGGGCTTGCACTTTTCGAAGGTCTATGTTAAAATCTCCAAGTAAAATAATTTCCTTGGATTCTAGTGAGACTGCCTCCATCATCGAAATAATATGTCGACCCAGTTTACTCTTTCAGATGGGTTCCTGTAACATAATCCAACCAAAATGGAAGGGTGGTAGGGTTTCTTTTCAGCTTAACTTCTATCCAGACACATTCTACACCGTTACGTTCTAGTGCAGAAGTCGTTTGAAGCTAAAGGTTTCGCTGATGAAGATAAGAAAACCCGTCTCTTTCGCTTGCGCAGGATCTTTCGGGATTACGTCATATCCTGGAATAGTTACATCATTGTCGCTAATGTGTGCAGTTAATCGTGATTCAGAGAGTCCTAAAATATGAAAGGGTTTACCATGATTCCAAATCAGTGTTGATATATATGATGTCTTGTTAACTGCATGTTGAATATTAAGGTGACAGATTCGAAGTCCTTCTTTGCACGGCCATGCAGATTGGTTCTTGCTCATGTCTAGTTGTGTACTGATGTGATGATAGTAAGAGACGACCATTTTGCACGTTAACTGAGGTTTGTATGATCAAGGAACACAGTACGATCACATAAAAGGGAGGGGAAATGGGTCTGGTTTATACACCGTACCAACTTTAGGAAACCAAAAACGTAGGAGAAGAAAAGAAAAACTTCAAAGTATATGTCGGTAAGTTCCTCGTTCACATGGTACTAATGGATACACTTTTCTGAAAGGAAAATGTACAGTCACTCCTAAAGGAAGCACTTCTGAAACAAAATTACAATTACTGATGGATACACTTTTCTGAAAGGAAAATGTACAGTCACTCATAAAGAAGCACTTCTGAAACAAAATTACAATTACTGATGGATACACTTTTCTGAAAGGAAAAAAATGTACAGTCACTCATAAAAGCAAAACAAAATTACAATTAAGGGGATAGAAGCAGAGGAAAAAAAAAGTAAAGTAAAACTGATGACAAAAAATGCAAAGAATCAACAGCTCAAAGCGAAAACAAATGAAGAGAGAGAGAGAGAGAGAGAGAGAGAGAGAGAGAGTCACTTATAAATTTCACAAGTCACAAAGCCGCTCTTGTAACTATGAGTTGGCAATGCAAAAAAAATTGCCTTGCTCGTAGTAAATAGCAGTTTTTCTGGAAGTCTCCTGTTGTAGAGGATTTGTTCAGTCTCCTTTCTAAGGCGCACAGTCTTGCACTTTTACGAAGACTTCTGATACACAAGGGAAGTCCACTTACATAACATGGAATCAGCACTGCAAGATGGCGGCAGGAGTATTGAACTAACCCACGTCGCGGACAGTTGTGCTCTTATAATGTATAGTCATGACTAAAACCAGGATTCAACCAGTACGAGATGCTTCTTCAAAGAACTCTACAAGGAATGTTCGGTCAGCACTGAGACAAGAAGTCAGAGCCTGTGAAATCCAAGAATGTCGCCACTACAACCGATGGCTTAGAAGAATTTGCTTCCAACGGTAGCATCTTTGACAGTGCTGTTCAACACCGTTCTACCCTTTACCTCCAGTCTGTCAACAGTAGGCCAATTTGATCAACAGGACAGTGTGTGTACCAGCGTAAAATTTTTATGTGATCGGATCGTGGCATTGGAGAAGAACATAGAAAATCTAACAAACATCATTTTAAGCTTGCAGAAAAATCATAATGAGGATAAGACTGGAAAAGTAGTGCCGTCTTCCAGCAAGCTCTGTCTTACTCTGATGCCGTTAAAACACCAGTATCGGCCTCACCAGTTGTTACACCTGAAAGCGGTCCAAAATCATGTACGATAGGTCAACACAAAAATCCACTTAAAAATAAAAGCAAAACCCATCCTTCTGAATCAAAACAAAAGAATTTAAAGTCCTCTGACGCTATTCGTGCGGATGACGCAGCAAGGATGATGTCATCTTCTCAACAAAAGAAAGAAGTTTCTCCTGGTACCAGTGGTAGTCGTAGATCTAGACTTAGATCTACAAGAGATTTCCAGACGAAGCCAGAACTACCAACTGTCGCAATTATCCACGATTCCATTCTCAACGGCGTGCAGCCAAAACGACTGGGCCTATCTTACGGCCTTCATGTCCGAAAGCGAAAATCGTCATCAATCGAGGACATTGGGAAGGCTGTGGAACATGTAAAGATGCTGATGCTTTTTGTTCTCCACTGTGGTATCAACACTCTAAAAACGTAACACTGCCCAGGCTGCCAGCAAGATGTTCATCGATGCTGTACGCAAGATACAGACTGACCACCCCAACGCGAAGCTGGTTATCAGCAAGACTTCTTCAGTGAAAGACTCTTTCCTAGAAGCAAAAAGACACTTATTTAACGCCTTGGTCTTCGCTGAACTTGTCGACGAGAACAACATTACCTTTGTCAGTCACGAGAACTTGCTGCAGAGAGCCCTTCGAGACCAACTACACCCAAACCAGCGAGGGTCGTCTGTGCTGGCAGGAAACTTAGGCAGGCATCTCCAGGACCTCTTTTGGGAAAAGCCCAGGCAACATGCAAAGGCCCAGATACCAACATCCCAGTGGCTTTTATGACTGGAGGGGTGTGTGGTACACCAGCTGGGACTATCCATAGAATGCCCTGTGTTTGCAACATACAGCTGTGCAATGAGTGCGTGTGTGTGTGTGTGTGTTGGGCGAGGGGGCGTGTGTGTGTGTGTGTGTGTGTGTGTGTGTGTGTGTGTGTGTGTGCATACATGCATACATGCATGCAGTAGAATGTGAAAAAAGTAAGTGTGCATTTGTGTGTGTATTTGGCGTAAGTTGAGAGTTTTTTTTTTTTTTTTTTAATTGTAAGGGGGGGGGGGGGGGGGGGGGGTGTCTGTGTGAAAGAGATAGAGGGCACAGCTCTTATATGTTGTGAAGATCTAATGAAAATGCCACCATCAGTATATTGGATTTTCCTTATATCCAAGGCTAAAAATGCATGTCGTTTTTGGTCAATCTATGCTTTGTGAGACACAACATCCCTCTGGAATATTATCTTGTTTGACAGCCAGAGAACTTGTTATTGCACAGCTAGTCTGCTGAAGTCACATTTTTGTATTGTTTACATTTTTTTGGTTGTTCACTTTTCCCTCAAATGTTTCACATTTTTGTTTGGCTTGTTTATATTATGAATGCTCTTTGTCAGAATAACTATGCTCATGAATAGATACTCTCCTATATTGTCCAAGACCTTATCAACTATGTTATAAGTCATCTTTGTGACAGTAAGGGTATGACAAATGACAGAAACGGCTACAATCTGCATAACTACAGTTATGCCTGTAAATTCAGTTTCTTATGGAGCTAGATCCAAACAGCCGCTTCACAGTGTTTCAGTGCCATGCAAGGTCTATTTCCACTAACCTATTATCTTTTGAAAGTCATGTTCTGGAGAAAGGCTATAGTTTTAGCACTCCAGTCATTGAATGTGGAAAAGAAAAAGCTTCCCATCTTAAGAATTATTACTATCCACCTCTTTACAGTATCAGTGAGGTAAATAAAAAGGTGCAAACTGCTATCTATATTAGACTTGACCTTGAGTTTACAAATATTAGCCCATTTTCAGTGCCCATAGATAAACAAGATGTGTTTGCCACAGGTGCTGTCATCAAAGTAAATAAGGAATCAGTTTATAATGTTCTGTCCGTGTACTATCCTAATGGTCCTAAAGAGGATGACACAGACTGGCTGAAACATACTGATTTTACAAAGAGTGGATTATTACAGAATGCTCATGCGCCCTAACACAAGTGATAAATTACTGAGTTTACAAAGAGATTTGTGGATTACTGTTGATTCAAGTTTAATGCTCATGCGCCCTATTGGGACACAGTTGTAATAAAGTGACATCAAATAGATTTGTTGAAAATACTGTGATTCAAGTTTAATTTTATTAAACGACGGTAGAATTACGAGAATTCCTGATGTAGTTACTCACAAGTCGAGTGCAATAGATCTATCGCTTGATTTTCTTCTCCAAATATAGCAGTAAACTTTACTGGTCCACAGTAGAAGACTGTTTTAGGGAGTGATCATCTTCCCATCACAATACTTTTTAATGAAAATGTATTTGATGAACCGTCTACCACTGAATGTAAATTTCCAAAATTTAACTATAAATTGGCCGACTGGGAGCCTTTCAACTTTTCTTCTGTCACAAATACATCACCAATTGAGGATGACGATCTAGATATATTTTATGCTAATTTCTCAAAAGTAGTATTATTAGCAGCTGAAAAGACTATCCCCAAATATAAATACAAAAAGATTGGGAAATACAAAAAACATTTTGGAAATAAAATAGACTCGACAGACGAAGTCAGACTCGCTGTACAGTCAAAGCAAAAAAGCTACAAAACATGGATAAGAAATAAGTCAGAAGAAAACTTTAAAATCATGTGAAACAAGAAAAGATAAATGTGCTAAAATAATTGCTCAAGCTAAAAAAGAAGCATTGGGTTGAGTTTTGCGAAGTCAAAGTATCGGAATCAAAAGATTTATTTAAAGTTTGGAAAAAAGTTAAAGAAAGGAAAAGACTGCTATAAAAGTCAGTCATACCCTATAAAGCTACAAACTGATTTTCCTTCTGCTTTGGATAAAGCTGAAGCTTTTTCTGGTTTATTTTCAGCTTGTAGTCAGTCTAAAAATCTTCAGCCAGAAAAGCTTAGTCACAGAAACAACGAGGAACAAAAAGATGATTATATGGCTCCTCCACAAGAAAACGAACATTTCCTAAACTCACCTTTACTGTTGTCAGAACTAACAGAAGCATTAAATTCTATCCCTTCACATGATTCAGCTGTTGGCCTTGATGGGTGTCCTATCAACTCATTAGACATTTACCTTCTTCGTGGAAAGTATTACTGCACTCATTATTCCAAAAATGTTGGATTAATGGCACTATTCCAAAAATCTGGAAAAGTTCGGTAGTAGTCCCAGTACTCAAGGGAAGGTAAACCGAGGACATCTTTACACAGTTACAGACCCATAGCTCTAACCTCTCATGCTGGTAAACTTTAAAAAAAATTATTCAAAAACGCCTGTTACATTACTGTGAAAAAATGGCGTGATTCCTGTTCAGCAGCAGCGGGTTTCGAAAAGGTCGTTGTACCACAGACCATTTAGTTAAACTGACCAGTCACATAAAAAAACAATTCTCCTGCAGAAAAAGCACTTTGGCTACATTTTTTGATGTCAAAAAAGCCTATGACTGCGTATGGCATGCAAGGCTACTTTTCAAATTAAAAAATGTTGGTATTTTCTGGGAGAATGTTTGATTACATTAAAAGCTCCTAACTAGAACGAAACCTTCCTAACAGAAAGAAGCATATGTACACGAATTGGAAGAACTTATTCATCCTTTAGGAATGTAGATATGGGTATTCCTCAGGGATCAGTTATTGCTCCCATGTTGTTTGCAATCCTAATCCATGATCTTCCCAAATCTATGTCAGAAGCCACGCATGTAGTTCAATATGCAGATGATATCGCTATTTGGATTAACTGTACATTAA
>JADBJO010008987.1:0-10000 GCA_016801955.1 Conus betulinus | reverse complement strand
ATTTGGGGTAGGCCTAGTTGAGCGAGAGGCTGGCTGGACGTTCTTGTGGTCACTCTGGATACGCACAAACGAGCTGGATGTGTGTTGGAGGGGCTTCTTGGAGGGGGGTGGGGGGGGGGGGGGGGGGGGGGGGGAGACGAAAGAGAAGTTCGTAATCCTGACGGGAGGTTTGGGAATTCTAAGAAGGTGAATGGGGGAGGGAGGAGAGGAGGATCTGGGACATCGTGTGCTGTTGGTAACACGAGACATGTGGCGTGGTGGGGTGGGTAGGAGGAGGACCTGTCGTGTAGGGGAGAAGAGGTTTTTTGTGTCACATGTTCCACTCCCTTCCTGCTGGGTTGTTTAGAGTTGTAGTACAACGCCAGTCTCGGGGCGCCGCGCTGAGCGGTGAAGGTGGCACAATGGTTGATGTATTTAATCCCCATTGCTGAACAGGCCTCCTGAAGGTTGTCGTTGCTGGGGCGAATGATGTTGTTCAGAGGGTGCCCGCCTCTCGCCGGGATAATTGCAGAGGCCTGTAGTTGGGCTTTGGGGAAGACTCGGTGGCACTGCACAATAAGCTCTTGCTCCTGCTGCGTTGATATTGACCAGCTGCCTGTGATACTAAGAGCTCGCTGCAGTCACCAGCCCCGACATGGAAGGTAGCCTGCATCACCTTGTGGGTTGGTGTCTACTTTTACAAGCCATTGAGTCAGACTGGCGACCGTCAGATGGTTGGCACACTCCAACTAAGCGCTGGCCCAAGGGATTTCAATACCTCTCAGGGTGCAGTCACTCAGCAGTATTGTAGACGTCTATCAATGGAAAACCTTTTGAAGGGGGTGGGGAGGGACACGTTGGGAGATATTTTTTCAGGGAGAGGTGTCGTCTCACAAAGGGGAGGTGGTTGGATATTTGAGTCAGAGGATTTTTGTCACATTGTGGGGATGGGTTGTCCTGTATTTTGTCGTGCTGTCAGTTGTATTAGTAGGGTTGAAGGGGGGTGGTGCATCCTGTATGCAGTCTGCAGTGAGAAGGGGAGGGGTGTTGTGTGTCTGCAGTGGATGGAGAGGTTTGTTTTTGTGGGTGGAGGAGGAGTTTGAATGTGATTTATATTTATTGGTTATCATGTTTTTTGCGTGAGGATGATTTGTCATTGGCAGATGAAGATATGTGACTGAGTTGTGTCGATTGGGCGTCAATTTCTATTTTCTGTCTGGTTTCCTGTAGAGTTGATCTGAGGACAGAGATTTCGTAATGGAGGGACTGGGTGATCCTAAGGAATTCTTCCTTAGGCACACATTGGTCATGACTGCAGCTACAATCTGTGGAACTGTTTGTCAGTGTTGGTGTCAGTCCCTTTCACCGAGCTGTTAAATCATCTGTGCTGTTTGACATTGTCACTATGGTTTTGTTGTCGTTTGGCACACAGGTTTTGACATAGTCACTATGGTTTTGTTGTCGTTTGGCACACAGGTTTTGACATAGTCACTATGGTTTTGTTGTCGTTTGGCACACAGGTTTTGACCTAGTCACTATGGTTTTGTTGTCGTTTGGCACACAGGTTTTGACACAGTCACTATGGTTTTGTTGTCGTTTGGCACACAGGTTTTGACATAGTCACTGTGTGTTTTGTTGTCGTTTGGCACACAGGTTTTGACATAGTCACTATGGTTTTGTTGTCGTTTGGCACACAGGTTTTGACCTAGTCACTATGGTTTTGTTGTCGTTTGGCACACAGGTTTTGACCTAGTCACTATGGTTTTGTTGTCGTTTGGCACACAGGTTTGACACAGTCACTGTGGTTTTTGTCGTTGTCGTTTGGCACACAGGTTTTGACACAGTCACTGTGGTTTTGTTGTCGTTTGGCACACAGGTTTTGACCTAGTCACTATGGTTTTGTTGTCGTTTGGCACACAGGTTTTTGACATAGTCACTGTGGTTTTGTTGTCGTTTGGCACACAGGTTTTGACACAGTCACTGTGGTTTTGTTGTCGTTTGGCACACAGGTTTTGACACAGTCACTGTGGTTTTGTTGTCGTTTGGCACACAGGTTTTGACACAGTCACTATGGTTTTGTTGTCGTTTGGCACACAGGTTTTGACACAGTCACTATGGTTTTGTTGTCGTTTGGCACACAGGTTTTGACACAGTCACTGTGGTTTTGTTGTCGTTTGGCACACAGGTTTTGACACAGTCACTATGGTTTTGTTGTCGTTTGGCACACAGGTTTTGACGTAGTCACTATGGTTTTTGTTGTCGTTTGGCACACAGGTTTTGACGTAGTCACTATGGTTTTGTTGTCGTTTGGCACACAGGTTTTGACGTAGTCACTATGGTTTTTTTTGTTCGTTTGGCACACATGGTTTTGGTTTGACATAGTCGTAGTCACTATGGTTTGTTGTCGTTTGGCACACAGGTTTTGACGTAGTCACTATGGTTTTGTTGTCGTTTGGCACACAGGTTTTGACGTAGTCACTATGGTTTTGTTGTCGTTTGGCACACAGGTTTTGACGTAGTCACTATGGTTTTGTTGTCGTTTGTCACACAGGTTTTGACGTAGTCACTATGGTTTTGTTGTCGTTTGTCACACAGGTTTTGACATAGTCACTATGGTTTTTGTTGTCGTTTGTCACACAGGTTTTGACATAGTCACTATGGTTTTGTTGTCGTTTGTCACACAGGTTTTGACATAGTCACTGTGGTTTTGTTGTCGTTTGTCACACAGGTTTTGACATAGTCACTATGGTTTTGTTGTCGTTTGTCACACAGTTTTGACATAGTCACTATGGTTTTGTTGTCGTTTGTCACACAGGTTTTGACATAGTCACTGTGGTTTTGTTGTCGTTTGTCACACAGGTTTTGACATAGTCACTGTGGTTTTGTTGTCGTTTGTCACACAGGTTTTGACATAGTCACTATGGTTTTGTTTGTCGTTTGTCACACAGGTTTTGACATAGTCACTATGGTTTTCTTGTCGTTTGTCACACAGGTTTTGCTCAAGGGGCCATTAGCCTCTGGTGTCTTGTCTGAGTCAGTTACTGGGTGGTTGTCATCAGCTGTCAACTATTTGTTGTCGTCTTCTCTAGTGTCAGTCTCTGGTGTTGATGTGCTATCTTCAGAATGATCGTCGAAAGTTTTCTATTAAGGTTATACTGTCTGTTGTGCTAGTGAAAGGGTTCTAATGTTTGTGTTGTCTACTGCTGGTGTAATGTCATGAAAGGGAAAAGGGACACTGCTGATGTCGTTTTCTGTCGCGAGGATGGATGGTGATGTAGGGTGAATCACTCTATGGTCATGGGGGAAGGTAGAGAAAGGGGGGGGTCGTGGTGTGTGGGATGGACATGGGGAACACAACACAGGCACTGGAAGAATTGCAGGGCGTGGAGACGGTAGGGAACAATTCTGCCTCGTCTGAAGGGGGCGGTTCACATTCCAGCCTCACCGGGTGCTGTGTAGGCGAGTCTGTCTGAGTGGTGAGAGCAGCACAGCGCTTCTGCCAACCCTGCCTCTTCTGCCAATCCTGCCTCTTCTGCCAATCCTGCCTCTTCTGCCAATCCTCTCTCTCTCTCTCTCTCTCTCTCTCTCTCTCTCTCTCTCTCTCTCTGTGTGTGTGTGTGTGTGTGTGTGTGTGTGTGTGTGTGTGTGTGTGTGCGCGCTTGCTTGCTTGCTTTGAATTAGAATCATAATTTTATCATGTTTTTCTGTAATATGCGCTTTGGGCTCTCACGAGGTAAAGCGCCCTATAAATATCGTTTCACATTACATTACCTTTAAATCACATGTTGAGTATGTCCACAAAAAATGTCAAACCAGATTATATTGTCTTCGCAAGCTGCGATCATTTCATGTGAATACTGACATTCTTCGGACATTTTATTCATGCTTTCTGGAATCTGTTCTAACTTTCTCATTTATGTGTTGGTATGGTGGGTTGACTGTGAAGAATAGAAATGTGCTTGAGAAAGTGGTGAACGTGGGAGGAAAAATCGTTGGTGAGAGACAAAAAGTCTGAGTGAGCTGTGCAGGTGCCGTGTTGTTTGTAAAGCGAAGAAGATTGCGTGTGACCAGACCCACGTTCTTGCAAATCAGTATGACCTTTTTCAGTCAGGACGAAGATATCGATCGGTTAAATGCAGAGGTGCCAGATTTAAACAAAGTTTTATTCCCCTGTCCATTGATTTTACGAACCGAGATGTTTAATTGAAATCCAAATTCCTTTATATGAATGTATGTCATATGTGAGAAAATGGGTAATATGTGACAAAATTATTGTTTATTTGCTGTGAATGTGTGCGACCACAAATTAATTTCTCAAATTGAGATAATAAAGTTTACTTGACTTGACTTGACTTGACTTGACTTGACTTTACATTCTAAAGGAGGTGGTTCACATTCCAGCCTCACTGGGGAGAGTCTGACTGAGCGGTGAGAGCGGCACAGCGCTTCTGCCGATGTTCGCTACATACTGTAGCGACAGGGAGGCCTGCAGAGACTGGGCGGTCGTGTGTGTTGATGCTGGCGCCGCGGTCAGCCTGTGTACAATGACACGCAATGTTCTTAACTCCTCATTGACCCAGGCTTGGCAAGCCCAGCCCCTGAACTAAGACTTTGTTGGTTGTGTAGTAGAGGTGGGTCTTGAGAAGTTTTTTTTTTTTGCTTGGGTTTGATCTGAGTCGTAATTCAAGGGTTGACTGGAATAGGTCTGGTGGCAGTCTGGTGCAGTTAGTGGGTAAACTTACATTGCGAATTTTTTGTCTGTCTGATGTAGTCAATCCATGAGCTGTTGATGCCGGTTGGTTTGTAAGCACCAATGATCTATGAAATAATGTGTATCTCCATTGTGGCATTGATTGTGACTGCGTGTCAAAGGATTTTTGGATGGGGTCCATGGTATGAATGGTACGCTCGAGAAAATGTTCTCTGAGCGTCGCTCCTTTGTCCTGAGTCATGGATCGCGTGATAGGACCCATGACTGCAACTGTACCCAGTTGCGCGGTAGTTGACTGAAGGGGAATTAAGTCATGATGCTGCTTTGTTTCACATAACGCTACATGTTGGTACGCAATACACAATCCACGTGAATCGTTGAATGCATGCATAATCACATCACGCACTGACTTGGAGAAGTTAGAGATGAAAATGTACCGTCAACATGCCGTCTTATTTATCTTGCATTGCCACATTAACTTCGAAAACCTTCACTGTAAATCACTGCAACAGCTGAACACGTCTACACTCGTCAGATACAGGAAGAAAGAGAGAGAGAGAGAGAGAGAGAGAGAGAGAGAGAGAGAGAGAGAGAGAGTGGATGAATGTGTTGGCTGATCGGGGCTCCCGGCTAAGGCCCTGTACTGATGGGGGCTGTCAGAGAGTGATTCGATGAGGAGATAGTTTGGAGGGGATAGACGAAACTTATAGGATTGAGAAGAGAGAAACCTTATGGAGTTAGAGATGGACAGTCGAGAAGAGAAACAGGCTATATCAGATAAGATATGCCCCTTTAACCCTGAACATAAATATGGATGTACCTATAAATATCAACGACGACATGAGCCAATGACCAGATATACAAACATTTATTCATTCACCCATGACATCAAATTTTAATATTACTCTACTCCGATGCGCCTTGCACTCTATCAATCATACAACTACTCTAACACACATTCATACGCAATGCTCAACCCAGTCCTATCACCCTTTAGATTAATTGGGTCACTAAATTAATTTCATAGTTCCTTCACAAAGTCCTCCTCGAGCTGTACAGGGAATATTAGTATAACACCTTTCCTTTCACCAGGATAGCATCTATATAAAAACGGCGATATCTGTCTTCACCCCTCCAGGGTTCAGATGTTTACCCAGTAGATCTACACATCGGGGACAACACTGATGCCATCCCACGCGAACGAAGAATCCACTGAAGCTAACCCAACGTTAATGCAGTTCAATATCGCTCTCCCAGACTGATGGATAACACGAAGCTAACCCAGTTACCCAACCCGATTTAGATGAAGCATCTCTCTGTCGCCCACCCAAAAGCAGATCATAGTTCCACTTTGCAGTAGCAAAAGTAAGTCTCTACCATGCCCACTCCACATTTAATACAAAGTCTAAATTTAAGGTAGTAAAAGTTAATCAGTTATTCACCCCATGGCAAATGTTCAACCCTTCGGTCGTTCAACTTGCGGTAACAAAATATAAAAATACTTTGGAGCTCACTCCATCGTAAACCACTACTCTCACCGTTTATTCTCCAGACATACATCTCTGAAATTGTAGATGATCGTAGTCCTTCGGTAGGGAAGGGATAGAGGTACGAAAAAAAAAAGGTAGGTGGAATGGGGTACAAAAAGGGATGAAGAATGGGATGTAGGGATTTCCAGAGCAGTACGATATGGGACCGCCCAGACGTAGCGACTCAGGATGCTGTAGCCCAGCGCAGAGTAGCCCAGCGTGACACAGGGTAGCACAGCCCACGTAACACAGGATAGCACAGCCCGCTAGCACAGGATAACACACCACCTCACGAGGCGAATTTTACACAGACAGTTGCCCAATCTGGATTCAGATCCCACTCTTATAATCTACAGAGAATCCTAGGCTAAACAACACAACTTAGACAGTTTCTCTCACTTTTTGAGAGACTAAGCCTACGTTTACACAAAGAATACAAAGATTTCCCTTGCTAAACCTAGTTTAGCCTCTAAGGGCTCCAGATGGTCCTAAAACTTCTAATCTCGGTGGCTACCAAACCTCTTCTGACTCGTTTCATGAAGATCTAATCTGTCAACACTACTATTACTTTAACCGAGACTATTCCCAAGCAATCAATCTGAACATCTGCAGAGAAAACGACTATTAGACATACATATATAGAGGAAGCTACTCTGACAGCTATGGTTTGTGAAGTGATGGGCGGGTCCACACTATTTTTCAGGGCTTAAGAAAGTATTTCTAGAAAATTCAAATCCATGAAATACTCATGCATGCAACCATGAAGGAATCAACATTTGTAGTAACTGTGACGGTTGTGACAGGCATCTAGTGCTTTGGTCGTTGTGTACTCGAAGGTTGGTAGATGTGAGGCAAGTCTTGAGTGCACTGGACCCTTATGGTTATGGGACTGATGGTGACATTATCCCCCTTGACTAAGCGATACGTCTGTGTTGGCTTGTGTCGTTCTTTAGACAGTTCATCAATTGATTGATTGACTGAATAATTAACACGTTAAGTTGTAATTAATCTGTTTATTCATTGATATTTGCTTGTTCTGGATTTTCTGTTCATTCGTGCGCGCGCGCGCGTGTGTGTGTGTGTGTGTGTGTGTGTGTGTGTGGTGTGTGTGTGTTATTTATTGTCAGCGTAAAGGTCATTTGGACAAACAGTGACATTTCATTCATTCATTCATTCATTCATTCATTCATTCATTCATTCAATTCATTCATTCATTCATTCACTGACTGACTGACTGACTCATTCATTTATTTGTTTGTTAGTATATTTCTCAGTGAAATCGTTGTCTGTGCACAGGTGGATTGGTGATATCGTGAACTGTATCCTGAGAAAGGACTTGAACGAAACGACCTGCATACCCACGGCCGCTCAGCAGATCAACGCTTTGATAGGTATGGTGATGATGGCGATGATGATGACGACGACGAGGGCGACGACGACGACGACGATGATGACGATGATTGTGATGAGTACAATTACTGTGACAATTATGATGACTGTCAGGCTCGCTAAGACCTGAACTTGCTAAGGAGGGACAGACAGACTTACAGACCTACAATACCTGACGCCCAACTCAACTAAGCAGTCAAGAAACAGATGACCAGTTCACACACGTGTAATTTCATTCAAACCACGACACCGGGGTTCATAACATTGAATATTCCACTCACTACCCACGCGATCACTCTCTCTCAAACTCAAACATTCAGCCCCTTGACACAATTCGCACACAGATTTCCCCCCCCCCCCCCCCCCCCCCCCCCCCCCCCCCCCCCCCCCCCCCCCCCCCCCCCCCCGTTCCCATGCACAACAAAACTAACATAAGGTGATGAAACTATTAACAACTAAACTTAGTTTAGGTCAAATCCCATATGTGCCCGGCCTGGTGTGATGCATCGCTACCATGCAATGCAACCCACACACGACCGATAACACCTTGGCTATTGGCCCAACAGGACACCGTGAATCCGAGACCTACTCAGCAAATTCACTTACCGGCTCAAACACAAAGCCAGTAACCAGGGAATGAACTCCGACACAATGACAGACCAATCACTAATATAGAATGCCCCTAAAACAACAATTCTATAACACATACATTCAAGGTTAAATAAACCGGTTTACATTCCAGCAATCAGGCACTTAAAGCACGTGACCAATTGATAATCCAATAACTGGGTTGCTATGAAACACTCGCAAAGAATGGCCCAACCAAGTTACCCAAAATATAAGAAATGTTTACCTAAATGTGTCTTGCCACCACACAAAAGACGAATTGTCTTGAAAAACCCGTGCAGC
Organism: Conus betulinus; assembly: GCA_016801955.1. Taxonomy (NCBI): domain Eukaryota; kingdom Metazoa; phylum Mollusca; class Gastropoda; order Neogastropoda; family Conidae; genus Conus; species Conus betulinus. The sequence continues at coordinate 1,483 of JADBJO010008987.1, read as the reverse complement.
TTGCGACACACACGAGCAATGACTAATTAACCAACAACTAAACCCACTGTGCAATGATATTAACTAAATAAATCTAAAGTCACTAAGGATTTCTGCTGGTGTCTATCACACACTGGTAGTAGTCCACTCTACAACCGATGAATGATGGCTCACTCTCTTGATCCTGGAAATAATGTCCAACGCTGTTACCTTAAAACAGCCTATTTGTCGTAAACGTTCACTTGCACTACTTGGAACTGTCACAGCAGCAACAGGAATAGTAGCCCATGCTGTGCCACTCCTCGCACAGGGATCCCGTCACCGTAAAGGCAGGAGTACAGGGAGATATCTGTGGACACATACAGGTGCATCCCCCACTAAGAATCTATCATGAATCCCATAGGACCCTACACATACTAAATTCACACTCATCGAGGAGTTGGGAGTCACAAACTGTTGGATGGTTCTGTCTCTTAAACTAGCCTATTCCAATCACACGATGCACCCAATGGTAACCTTATCCAAATGTATAAACCAGCGTTAGCAACTAGCCTTAGTCTAATCATCATTCATTTGTATTTGTAAGAAGGAAAGAGATTTCCCGACAGACTATACACAGCTCACTTTACAAGACATCAGTGCCACACAGTAGTACAAAATCAAAGTCAAACTTCAGTCTGACTCAAACCCATAGCCTGGTCCAACTGCATGTCCACTATTAAGTAATTTTCTTAGATACCAGTACAGCCCTAAAAAAACACGCATGGCTTCCAACACAATTCCCCAATGTCAGGAACAAGGTCAAACATCTGTAGCTTGGAAAAGAAGAGATAAAAGATGCAGATACTTATTGCCCGAAATCTGTCGGTCACTGTCACTGCCCTGCTGTAAAAATCACTTACAACTTACAGCCTATGCTGGAATCATGGGACAACCTCACACACACCACATCACTACCCCAGAACACTTCTGGGGCTGTAAATCTGTGTTAAAGCTGATCTTCAGCTAACATAACCAGCTGGCTTACTCCAACTGACTGAGCAACACATATAAGGTTGACAAAACATATCATCATAAAGGTGACAAACATGTCATCATGTACGACTTCAACCCAACAATTCAGAACAATGGGCTGTCTCCCCTGGTTAACTTCCAGACAGATGCTAACAGTACTAGCAAACCACAAAAATACATAATTCCTAGTCTGGCATTAAGGCCTACTAAAAGACTAAAAGACCATACTGACACCAACAGGTTCCAGTGACTGAAACTACTGAAAGATACATGAATGAATGTACTTACACATGCACAAAACACCCTACGTTGATCTTACATGCCTAGAATCATATCAATTTATATATAACTACTCAATGCAAACAATACACTGTTTAAATTACAAAACCAGTAGCTCTTCCTGGCACTAACATGGCCCCTTGACTGGCACCTCAGACAGCTTCCGGCCTCCAGCTGCCCAAATCAATAAATGAAGATAAGGATTTCCTTC
>JADBJO010008986.1:77500-80000 GCA_016801955.1 Conus betulinus | reverse complement strand
GGCGTATCAACACTTCTCGAGGGTTTAGCAGAGTCTCAACACTTCTCGAGAGTATAGAGGAGTATCAGAATTTCTGTTGGGCGTGAGACAGTGTCAACATTTTTCGTAGGTATATGAGAGCGTCAACACTTTTCATGGGTATAGTAGAATGTGAACACACTTTCATGGGTATAGTAGAGTGTCAACACTTCTCGTGCGTATAGCAGAATTTTATCACTTCTCGTGGGTACAGTAGACTGTGAACACATTGCATTAAGTGTTCATACTTTTCGTGTGTACTGTGAACACTTCACATGGGCAGAGTAGAGAGACAACCTAATGCAATAGTAGAGTGTCAGTATATCTCGTGGTTATAGAAGAGTGTAAACACTTCTCGCGGGCAAATTAGAGTGCCAACATTTTTCATGCGTGTAGTAGAGCAGCAACACGTCTCGTGCGTACAGTACAGTGTGAACAACACATCTCGTGGGTATAGTACAGTGTAAACACTTCTTATGTGTGTAGAAGAGAGTGAACACGCCTCGTTGATACAATAGAGTTTAAACATTTTTCGTGGGTATAGCAGAGTGTCAACTCATTTCGTGGGTATAGTATAGTGTAACCACACACACTTCTCATGTGTGTAAAAGAGAGTGAACACTTCTGGCGGATGGAGTAGAGTGTCAACACTTCACATGTGTAGTGAAGAATTGTAAACACTTCACGAGGGTACAGTGGAGTGTCAACACTTCTCATAATTATGTATAGTACTTAATACTTCTTGTGGGTATATGAGAGTGTCGACAGTTCTTCAGGGTATAGTAGTGTGAACAGTCCTCGTGAGTATAGTAAATACCGCCAATTATCGCGGGTATGGTAAAGTATCAACACTCTCGTGCCTTCAGTAGAGCGTCAGGCACTTCTCGTGGGTACCTTAGAATGCCAACACGTCTTGTGTTTCTTATTACAATGTCAGCACTTCCTGTGCGTATATTAAAGTGTCAACACCTTTGGTAGGTATAGAAGAGTTTCAGAACTTTTCAGGGATAGTGTAGCGTGTCAACACTTCTTGTGGGTATAGCAGTGTGTCAACAATTTTTTTTTAGGTATAGAAATGTCAGTATTTCTCATAGGTACAGCAGTGTAAATGTTTCACCTGGGCATAGAAGAGTGTGAACACTTCTCGCGGATATAGCAGACTGTAAACAATTGTCTTGACTGGAGTGGACTGTCCACACTTCTCGCGGGGATAATAGAGTGTCAAAACTGCACTTAGATACCACAGAGTGTGAACATGTCGTAAGCATGGTAGATTGTCAACACTTATCGTTGGTGTAGTAGAATACTAACATTTCGCGGAGCTCATGGGTACGGTGGAGTGTCAACACTTCTTACAGCCATTGAAGCATGTCTTCTCATGGGTGTAGTGGAGCGTCAACACTTTTTAGAGCCACTGAAGCATGCCTTCTCATGGGTATAGTGGAGTGTCAACACTTCTTACAGCCATTGAAGCATGTCTTCTCATGGGTATAGTGGAGCGTTAACAATTCTTACAGCCATTGAAGCATGTCTTCTCATGGGTATAGAGGGAGTGTCAACACTTCTTACAGCCATTGAAGCATGTCTTCTCATGGGTATAGTGGAGTGTCAAACACTTCTTACAGCCATTAAAGCATGTCTTCTCATGGTATAGTGGAGTGTCAACACTTCTTGCGGCCATCGAAGCATGTCTTCTCGTGGGTATAGTGAAGTGTCAACACTTCATGTAGCCATTGAAGAATGTCAACTCTTCTTGAGGTGACAGTGGAGTGTCAACACGTTACGCGGAGAGTGTCAACAGTTCTTGTGGGTATAGAAGAGTAAACACTTCTCAGTGGAATTGAAAAGTGTCAGAACTTCTCTTGCGTATAGCAGATTGTCACCACGTCTCGCTGGTACTTAAGTGTGTCAATACTTCTTGTTTGTACAGTAAATATCAACATTTCTCGCTGGTCTTGAAGTGTGTCAATACTTTTTTGTTTGTAAAGTAGAGGTCAACATTTCTCACTTGTCTTGAAGAGTGTCAAGGCTTCTTGTGGGTACAGTAGAGTTCAACATTTCTCTCGCTGGTCTTGAAGAGTATCAAAACGTCTTGTTTGTACAGTAAAGTTCAACATTTCTCACCGGTCTTGAGAGTGTTAAGCTAAGTGCTTCTTGTGGGTACAGTAGAGTTCAACATTCTCGCTGGTCTTGAAGAGTGTCAATACTACTACTTTTGATAGAGTGTAACATTTCTCGCTGGTGTTGATGAGTGCCAGCAGAGTTTGTACAGTAGAGTTCAACACCACCGTCTTGAAGAGTGTTAAGTACTTCTTGTGGGTACGGTAGAGTCAACATTTCTCGCTGGTACTGAAGAGTGTCAGTACATCTTGAGGGTACAGTAGAGGGTAACATTTCTCGCTGGTCTTGACGAGTGTCAATATTTCTTGTTTGTACAGTAGAGTTCAACATTTCTCGCTGGTCTTGAAGGGTGTCAGTACTT
>JADBJO010008986.1:70000-72500 GCA_016801955.1 Conus betulinus | reverse complement strand
TCTACCTGCGGACCAGATCAGATAGCAGGCTTTTCAATCTGGCACACCTAAGAGCAAGGACAAAGGTCCGCGAAGTTCTCATCAGAGATATGCTGTTTGCCGATGATGTCGCAGTTGCGACCCACACCTAGCGGGAATTGCAGTCGGTGATGGATCGCTTCTGCTGCCAGGCCTGCAAAGACTTTGGTCTAACTATCAGCCTAAAGAAGACAAATGTCCTGGGTCAAGACACTCCGTCACCACCAGCCACCACCATTGTTGACTATGAGCTTGATACTATTACTCAATTCATTCACCTTGGATCCACCACCACCAATAACCTCCCCTTTGACACTGATATCGACAAGAAGATCGGGAAGGCAGCCGCAACACTTGCTGACCTCACACGTAGTATGGACAAATCCTAAGCTGACCACAAAGATGGCTGTGTATAACAGCCGCGTTCTCAGCACCTCGCTATACGGCAGTGAGACATGGACCACGCATGCTTCTCCAGGAGAAAGGCTCTATTCCTGTTCTAAAATGCTTTGAAGTATTCGTTTATTTTCGTATATAAATGTTTGTGGGCGCTGACTTATGAAATAAAGATTCGAGTCTCCGCCATCTTATTGATGGACTGTTGTATGAACGTGAGTCCAAACTTGGTGTCAGAAGCGGGATCCTGTGAATATTTCTGGTGAGTTTAGAGTAAAATAATGTCTACACTCAAATCAACGAAGCCTTTCTCTCGTTTGTACCAAATGAATGGCCAGCATGGATAAGAGAATTCCGACGTTTTAGGAATGCTTCCAAACTGAGTAAAGAAGATGGGGGAAGGAGCACAGGAGAGAGAGGTAGATACTGACTTCGAAACTCTAGTGCAAATGTTTGATGACTATTTTATTGTCGAGAGAAACATCGTCAAAAAGAAAGCAAGAACCCAACGAGACAGTCGAGGAATTCTACCGCAATTTGAAGGACTTGGCAGTGCATTGTGAGTACAGGACTTATAAGATCAAGTCAGAGATAGGTTTGTAGGGCTGATCGATGTGAAATTAAAGAAAAACTCTCACGATTTGACGTTGTCAAAGGCCTTAGAAATATCACACCAGCAGGAACAAATCAAAAGTCAAATGAGGGAGCAGAAAACTGAAGCTCAAGTGGACGAAACCAGAGTCAGGGGCAGAGGAGTAGGGCGTGGCAGAGGTGCGACACGTGGGGCTTTCAAAAGCAGATACAGATGGCAAAGACAGACATCGTCTCAGCGAAGCCCACCTCAACGTGAACAACAATGCGGAAAAGTGTGGATACTACCATGGCAAGGGAAAATGTCCAGCACAAGGCCAGACCTGCAGGAAATGTCAAAAGAAGAACCATTTCAAAAAGATGTGTAGCACGCAAGTACAGGAGTGCAAGAGGATGAAGAATTTGTCCTAGACTCTGTAATAGATATGACAAACAAGAAGCACCATGGACTGTAGATCTAAAAATCCGAAACACTAACGTCCGGTTAAGATTGACTCTGGAGCAGATGTTTCCATCATATCACACCAGACATTAAGAAATCTGAAAGCAAGCCTGAACTCAGAAAGTCATCCACAGTACTGAGGTCACCAGGAGGGAAGCTGACGGTGTGTGGCGAGTTTTTCATGCTCAGACGTGGTACAATTTCGAGTTGTCGTTGCAACATCCTCAAGCAACTTTCTCAGCAGGAGTGCTTCGGCGAAGATGTGACTCATCCAGCGAATGGAGGAAGTTCATGGAAATGTCTTCGGATCATCAGGACTCCTGCAGACAGAGCCAGTAGCGATCAAACTTAAGGAAGGTGCTACTCCATACTGTGTCACCACTCCACGCAGAGTGCCGTTTCCACTACAAAAGGAAGTGAAAGAAGAGCTCCAGCGAATGCAGGATGCAGGGATCATCGAGAAAATCGAAGAGCCGACTGCATGGTGCGCTCCCATGGTTCCAGTTATGAAGCCTTCGGGTAGCGTCAGAATTACCGTCGACTTCAAACAACTAAATAAATTCGTCATGAGGCCGCAATGTTTCATCCCGAACTTGGATGATATTGCTCCGAAACTGGCAGGAAGCAAAGTCTATTCAACACTGGACGCATCAAGTGGATTCTACCAGGTGCCTCTTCAGAAGAAAGTAAGAAGCTGGACCACGTTCATAACACCATTTGGACGCTTTGTTTTCAAGCGGGTGCCCATGGGAATTTCTGGGACCGGAATGCTTTCAACTCAAGATGAAAGAAACGCTGGAAGGTCTGCCAGGGTGTGAGACCATTATGGACGACACCATTGTTTATGGGAAGACGGAAGAGGAGCATGACGCTAGGTTTAAAGCAGTTCTCAATCGTATTGAGGAAAAGGGACTGAAGCTGAACAGGCAAAAGTGTCGCTTCAAACAGTCTTCAGTCAAGTTCTTCGGCCACATCATCACGGAAAAAGGAGTGAGCCAAATCCATACAAAGTGAAAGCGATCACTGAAATGCCACCACCGACATCAGTTGCAG